>VZRF01009368.1:1042444-1214923 GCA_013396875.1 Vireo altiloquus
TGAATCCCAAGTTGAAAGATATCAAGCGCCCACATTTAGGCTTTTCCAGAAGCCCTCAAAACTACTTTGAATAATGGATGTCTATGCTGAGGAAAAAGACAAGCAAGATACAAAAAAAAGTCAGATGATACTAGCCTAGCAGTTCCCCTGATAGGAGCTCAGAGATGACAAAAACTTGGCCTGACATACCATCACACATCCATTTCAGTGGCATCGTGCTGCATTTTCCAAAAGGCATTTTTAACTTGCAGCACCCTTTGATAAGCAACACAACTGCTAATGGCCAAAGCACGTGGCAGTAAAGCGTAATTGATGCAGTGTCTTGATACCCTTCGTCGTGAAAAATAAATTGAAATGGAGAATGAACTTTGATACGGTCTACCCTGATTGCAAAAATACCTCCCTCTAAACAGACCCAGGTTCAACCCAGGGTTGTGTGGCTCAGTGTGTTTGGTAGATTTGCGTAGTATTGCCTAGATTTTTAATATCCAGTTGTTAAATTGTAAGCGAGTGTAATAGGTGTCTGCGGTTCCTTTCCCGGTGGAGTGAAGAACAGCAGCCCATGGACGGCAGCAGGGCTGCTCACTGGCTACAGGGGCTCTCCACCTACATTCATTTGGCTCCAATTCCGTCACAACAGTTAACGCTGAAACACTGCACGGCTTGTTGGAAGTGGCATTCCTATTTGCTAAATTTGTCTGTCTGTTCAACGTGGTGCTAATTAGAGGAAAGCCATTGCCCTGAGGCTCTTGCACTTGCCTCATGGTGGAACCTGACTCCTGGCCCTAAAGCTGGCAAACTTCAAGACAGTGTGCTAGTGGATGGAGCAGAAAGTGTTGTGCTCACTTGTTCCAGACACTGTTTTCTAAGCGTGGGCCAGCAAAATTAAAAGGTCCCCTGGAGCTGAACACTGTGTTTTGATAGATCTCACAGTTGGAAATCTCTTAGCTTTTTCATTCAGAGCAGTTCCTGACTCTCCAAGGAGCACCCTCGAAATCCCCAACCTTGACTCTGCGCCTTTCCCTGGCAGAGGACACCATCAGGCCATAATTACATGGTTGCTTGTCCAGTGTTTTGTGGCAATGGTCAAACCTTCAAGCCTTGTTTGCCCACCCTTTCTCAGTGACCAGGACAGAGGACAGGAAGGGTAATGCCCATGGTTAGCAGCTGTGCTTTCACTGCCCTTCTGGCAGCAGCATCCATTTCCCTGGGTTGCCTGACAATAACTCCTGTAGGGGCCATGTCTTCAATGAAAGGAGTTCATTTGGGGGGCAAAACAAATAAGAAAAACACTCCCATTTTAATTAAGAAAATTATCTAAATGAGAATAATAAATACCATTTCAAGCGGATCGAACAATGCGGTCCCTTCACATTCACTAAGTCAAACTTTCATTAACCCCAGCATGTGCCTTCCTGAAAGACAGTACTAAATTATCTATAATATTTTGCTTGAGGCATTATTTTTCAGAGGCATGATTCTACAATAACACCATTAACAGTAATGGACTGTCATATGTCCTGCGTGCTGTTATGGAGGGGACTAACCAATGCAGGAATAAAAGGAACGGTATAGAGACGGATGACAGATCCCAACTCCTCTCAAACGCTGAGCAGATGTCTGTGAGGATGAATGCTGTTTGAGAAGCCTTGCCTTGAAGTGCTCCACAGCACAGCTTGCTGTGAGCTATGCTAGGTCAGAAAGCCATATACTACAGATTCTGGGTGTCCAGCAAAAACCAGCTTGCAAGAGAATTCCTTCTGTTAGAGAATAACCCTCCATCTAACCAAGTTCAGGGTTGTTTTTTTTTTTTGCCTTTCATGGAGATGCAGCTGTCTGTGAATCATGTGTGATGGGCTACGGTGTGATGTGGAAATACAGCAGACAGTGTGGCTGGGATAAATTTCACCCACAGGATGCGAAGGCACTCATGGGCTTAGCATGGCAAAGCAGTTAGAAATGATCTGACTTTACATTCGAGTACTTGTAACTTTTTACATTTAAGTAAACTCCTGAGTGCTTTGTTGAATCAAGTCCAAATATACAAAAAATAACACGAAATGCAAAAAAGCAATGAACCTGAATTTGCTTGAGTACACGCTCTCGAGCTGTTCATGAGAGTTTTGCTGAATGTATGAATTTTGCTGGATATATATAAAATATCACTTGAAAACTTGCTTGTCAATGCAGTGAGGGATAGGAAATGAGTTGTAGCATATATTTCACATCAAGGGACACTGTTGTAAATATCACAAAGACAAATCTCTATAGTTACTAAAATGCAGAAACAGCATTATGCTTGAAAAACATAGACAAAAAAAATTGTGTTAAACCCACCATACACAACTGAGATCAGGGGAAGCCAAACTTGTGATTTGATTTAGATCTAAATATGCTAGATATTTCATTAACTAGACAGAAACTGTACAGACATATCATCATTAAAATCCTTGCTAGTGCACTGAACAGGCAGTTTTATAAAATGATTGTAATTTATCTAGAAAAAATATCTACTCAAGAGCAAAAAAGCCCCCAATTTTTTTTTTTCAATCTTTTTTTTTAGATACCATTTTATAAAAAAAATTTGCATCTGCAATTCAGACACAGGTGGAAGCCTTCAGTTCTTACACTTCAGCCTAAGGGCAAGCACAAATTAAGCTGCTTGAGATGAGAATTAGGTATTGTGTATATATTCCACCACTTCAAATGTTCTTAATGAACATGAAGGTTATGTGAGTTTTAGATATAAATGTCTGTGCGTCCTTAGGGATTAAATTGTCATTTCAGCTTGAGAGTGACATCGCTCTTATGGCCAAGGTGGGCCACCACTGATGCTCTGTTACCTGAAAACCCTTCAGTATTGCCCTTGGGAAACATTTAACAACTTTGAGGTTATGTGGGTTTGCTGTAACAGTGAGTTTTTATTTCACAATTACTTATGTACAAAGTCATTCCTATCCAGAGCTGGTATTAAGAAGGAAACCTTAACTGTTGTTATGGGAGAACTGGGACAGTATTTGGGATTTCGCCAACGTGACACCTTCACTTTGCCCCTGGAGAGTCCTGCAGTACTCCACTCTGCTAAACTCCCAAACTCTAGGAAATGAGTGTCAGTGTCAACACTTTGTGTCATCTCTGTAACATTTGGTGTACTGGCACCTGTGACAAAATTACTCCCTTCTGGCAGGAAGTCTGTAATCTCCTTCCCAGAGCTCTGAACTCTCCCATCATGCTGTCAGACAGACTGCACCCATCAGGCTGGCATGCAGATGCCTCCAGTCCCATGGTTCACAGGAAAACAAGCTCGACAGTGATGAAAATCTTCAAGAGAACTGCCCTCCACTGCTTAAAAGGTCAAGATCCTCCTCCTTCTTTAAGCAAATGGAAGCAGAAAAACTGTCACTGGAAAAAAAAAATTGCTGTCTCAAGAAACTGTAATTTAGATCAATCCTACCTGTTTGTTTTCTTCCTAACAGCTGCCATCAGCCTTTAGTCCCCAATTCTGTACTGTCAAGAAACAGATTAAATGAACTCTGTTTTTTTGGACCACACATATGTTTTCATTCTCTGCTTCCTCATACCTCCTACTTATAATTCCCTAAAATTTTTTTATGGCCTTTCCAAATCCTTCTACACCTGGTTAATCAACAGTGTCATAATAATACACAGGGAAAATTATGACATGCAGCTATTATTCTAATTATATAGAGCACCTTTATTTTGTCTCAATTGTCTTCATAAATTATGTTTCTTACCCATGCAAATATTAACACTACTTGATTGCTCATACCTATCTGGTTTAGTCCTAAGTACTCATTGCCTTTTCTAAGGTGGAAGGGGCAAATTACATGGGAAGATACACAGATACAGATGTAGGAAGGGTAAAGAAGTCATCTATTTCTATCAAAATCTTTCCAAGGATGATTAAGAGTAAACAACTGCAAACCTCTGTTCTTGAAATGGCAAAATTAAACATTTGTGGAAGCATGTTTAAAGCTGCATGCCTGTAGAAAGAAGAAGAAGAAATTTTGCTCCTAGACTGCTACAAAAGCAGACACAAAAAACCAATGTATGATACTCTTCTGTGGGAAAAAAATAATCATAGATAAGACAAACCCATAGCAGCATTCTGAAAAGTTGGAGGTATGATGCCCATGATTTTCTAATTAAAAATAATCCAGAATTACAGTGTCTAATTATTCACAAGGTTCCATTTTGCCCCTGTAGCTACACAAAGGATGCCAGGTGTCACATGCAGAATGTATTCACCCTTGCTATGCTGTGCTGGCTGGGAAAAGGGGTTTTATCCCTCTGTTTCGGTCTAGGAAGTATTGAGGCTGCCTTAACCTACACACGACTATCCACTGTATAAAAGACTTGTAAAGACATCATCTGCCTTGATTTCTGCAGCAAGTGGCCCTCTGGTACAGGTGACAATAATAATAATAATAAAAAACTCGCCCTAAATCCTCACAGGTGATTAACAGGGGACGGCCCTACTTCTTTTTTGTAGGGGAACAAAGGGAGCACAGAGCAACAACGGATTGGGTCTCTTTGATTTGTTATTTTAAAGCAACAGCCAGTGATATTATGGGTGTTATTCTCATTTCAGTGAGTATCAGTTCATGCACAGGGGTTTATTAGGGAACGTGGAATAAGTCCAGAGGCTCAGCAGCATCCATGAGACCCCAGCATTCAGATGAGCGTGAGAAACAGGGTGAAGTGTGGCACGGTTAAGAGAAAACTTATAAATTACCTAAAGGTTTTTCTCCTCCTGCAAACAGCAACAGGATCCAGAGAAGAGAGGAGAATGAACTCCAATACCTGCAGTGGCACACCAAAAATGTGTGCTTTCCAGGAGGAGCACATGAAGCTGTAAACGTGAAAACAGAAGCTGGGGAAGAAGTGGTATCTGAAGAGAGAGGCCCACATCTGCCTTTTGCTCTTTGTTGTGAGAGAGCATGTCAGAGATCACGTTTTCTTCCCCCAAAGAAGAACAAGGAAAAGAAATAAAAATGAAAGTCTTTGTGCTCTTTCCTCCTGGGTACATAAAGCACATCTGTGTGTGCACAAATAAATAAACCGGGAGCAACTGCAGTCAAGGATATGCTGTAAACAATAAAGCTATTTATGCCATTTCGTACTTCTGTCAACATTTGATGTTTCAATATGATTGTGTATTCCACAAATTTTTTTATATTCTCTCATCACCTCTGGCAGGGTCAGGAAAGGTTTTATCCCCTTGTGTCCGCCTCCTGTATAGATAACAGGGGCAACTGCCTGCACCAAAATGTATACAAGATGATAAAATCCATACTATAAGATTATAAGACAAACTTGTACCTGCAGTTAGGGGAACAGAAATAAAGAAAGACAAACTCTCAGTTTCCAGTGTATTTTCTCCAGATGTAACTTTGTCCTGCTCCATCAGAGCCATTTTTAGCAGCTGGGGAATACTTCTTGCAATTTCAACATCTATAAAACAGTTTAAATCTAAACCCAACAGAGTGGAGAATGTAATATACTGGGTTTGATTGATCTGGATCTTTGGGTATCTAAAACCTCATAGGTTCAAAGAAGATTGCTACGAATATATTGTTTGTTCTACTTCAAAATCATACCTTTTGAAAGACACCCACATAGCTTAGAAATAGATGTGCAAATGCATTAAATTTTGGCCTTGCTACATTTTGCAGAGTGGGAGTGCAAAGGGAAAAAAAAGAGAACGTGAAGTCTTCCCTCTAAATTAAAGGTTTCATATCCTAATATATAATTTCTTTGGCTGTTGGTAAATGCTTCCATTATCCCCTAACGTGGAGAGGCCCGCAGAGACTGGGTGTCTGCTTTATTCAGAAGATGTTTTGACTCTTCCATCAGGTAAATAGCAGAGCCTGGGCCCTGTCTCTTTTGTATGCCATGGAAAACGAAAGCAGCTGCGGAATAATGGCGCAGACACTCACAGGAGCACACACAGTGTGACGCTGGCTGCTCACCCAGGTCAGTTCCTCCTGGTGGGAAAAGAGGGTGGCTATCCCCTGGTCACAGTGGTGCTCAGGGCTTCCTTGATCCTGTGCCTTGGTTTTTATGGGAAGGATGCCTGACGTGGATAATGGGTTCAAAGAACGGCTGGAGGCAGCTGGACCTGCTGTAAGCTGACAAGGATGGAAACACCAAGAGAGAAATTTTCAAATGAAGAGCTAATTAATGGGTTCAGTTGTGTGCTGGTTATCAGGAGGGCGCTAATTACAGGCCTAGAGGAAGACCTTGAAACTAATGAAGAAATTCACATTTTGGAGAGAATATCTTGCTATGACATCAAGCTCCAGGTGATGGGAGATGAGGAGACTGATAGGCTGAAAAGACTGCTCATCTTTAAAAAGCACAGGGCTGCTCCCCCGCCTCTCTCCCAGCAGCCAGGTTTAAAAGGGAAGGGCTTTTACCAGGGAGGAAAAGTAGAGGAGCCTAGCAAACTGCATCACAGTCAAATCAACCCACAGCCAGAACTAAACACAATGGGAACTACTTAATTTCTGAATGAGAAACTCATATCCAATAAAAGGGCATAACAATATGAAACTGAGTCCTTGATACCTCGACAGGTCTAACAAAACAAGACAAAAATATCATTAACAAAATTGGAATTTGAACACTTCATGAGAATTATATGATTTTCCACACTTTAATTAAATTACTCTTTTGGCTCAGCCATTTTGCAATGGGCAAGAACTACACAGAATTTTGGGGAGAGTGGAGAGGAGGTAATTAGTTGCATTTTGTCTAAAGTGAATACCATTTAAAGAAAGAGATTAGAAAAAAAATACTCCCCCCACAAACAAGGCAAGCATGCAGAGCCCATAGAAATTCACAAGTTTTGTGGATCATGGAAAAGGCATTAAAGGGCTGGTGCAAAAACCTGTTCCTTCAGAAATCAACAGCAGTTCTGCCAGGATTTCAATTCTTATTTTTCAAAACATTGTGTGGTCTGTCCTCTGCTTTCATACCTCTTTGGGAAGCTCAGGGAAAAGTCGTTTTGCAATCAGTGTCACCCTCACCTCTCCAGCCAGTGTGAGTGAAGGAAGGGGCAGAGGATGTCAGCACTGCTCTATTCCTGCAGAGGGCTTGTAGGTCTGCACACACACCTTAAAATCATGTGCTGTTAGAGAAACTGTTTTGAGGGTGGAATACACCAATCCACATCATTTTTACAGAAGACCACAGGTAATTTTTATACATCACACCAGTATGGAGGCATGTGATGCACTTAGGTTTCACTAATTACTGGTGTTCACCATTCAAGCTAAAACTCTAACACTGTTTATACCCATTTCTATCTCTACAAACCTAGTTAAAACACAAATTAGGTGTAGGTTTTATTTTACTATGGCAAGACATGAAAAATCAAAAGCATATTGCTCATCATGATGTCATTCTTCCAGTGCATATTGGAAGGAAAAAAAAAATTGAGTCGTATTTTTTGTCTGATTATCTGTCAGAGAGTTAGCTCGTACAGGTCACAGTTGTGTAAGCAGTGAAAAAAACTCATGATGATAAACTGGAAATTACAATACTCATGTACAAGGCCACAGAAAAGCATGTACACCCTACGTGTTGGAAACACTCTATTTGTTTTCTGCTTTGTTTACTATCAAATCTTATTTCTCTTTCATGCTAAGAGACAACTAATTAGAAGTCTACTAATCAATAGACCATTTTATTATCCAGTTCAGCTCTGAATAATCCTCATAATTTAACGAGCTTCTGAGCAGGCCAGCAGGGAATATGCAGAGAAAAACAAAGAATCTGACAAATACCAAGGGCTAGTCAGTACAAAGCAGCTTTCAAGAAAATAAAAAGGCTATCCGAGATTAGTTTTAAGTAGTGGAATCAAAACAAGGCTAATGCAAATCTGGTTTTCTTTCTTGTCTTTGCAGTAAAATTCACAGCTGCTTTGCCCAGCTAAGCCCTGGCGGTCAGTCAGCTCTGGCTGCTGGAGGTGGCACCTCTGCCTGAGCCAGGGAGAGCTCCGTGGCCACAGGAGGGGACTTTTTTTGTTCAAAGAAAGGAAGGAAAGGAGTGCATTATCCTCCCTCAGAGCTCCCCAACAGGTTTAGGTTTCTCCATGGAAGCTTTGTGGAGAAGTCCCAGCACAGCTCTGCTGAACCAGCAGCATCCTTGGGCAGCAAAGCCAGGCGCTCCCCAACTGCCAAAAAATGTCCTTCTTTATGCCACTGAAGAAGTGGATTTGTCACCTTAACTCTAACAAAAAAGAACGAGGAACATCCTGTCTGTCACAATATTCATGTACTCACAGATTACAGAAACAGACAGTTTTCTGCTCAGACCACTCCCCATCTATTTCTTTCCAAACATCACTGGATTTTATTTGGCATTTTGGAAGTGTATACTTACTTAATTGAGAGCAACCAGGATAATTATTCTTTGTTGATCAAAAATGTTTTCTGTGCGTTAAAGAAGACTACAGAATAAAAAGTAGGACAATGCAGAGTAAAAACCTTAATTAAATAGTTGTGAACATATTTTTTATGCACTTTCATTTCCTTGACAGCATAGCTGTGCTACTTCCTCATCCATTGTTAATGAACTAAGTCTATCCTTGCTTAGTCTTGCTACAACATTAAAACAATAAAAATAAATGAAATCAACCTAATGTTAAATTTAAGCTTTTAGGTCCACAAGAAATATTTACAGCTCAAATCACAGTCAAGTTTAAATCAGAAACTTTTCAATATTTAACAAAATATCTCTGCAGCAAAGGCATACATCATCAAATAAATGAGACAAGGAAGGATGGAAGCAGGCTTAGGAAAAAAAAAAACCTAAAAGAGGATACAGATGCAAATGCTTATGTATATATAATAAAAAGTCAAAATCAGTACATTTCTAGTTGGTAAAATTTTCACATTCGACTTATTTTACCATGGAGCCCATGACTGATGATCCAATTAATTTAATTTTTGAAATTATTTCTAAATGTTTAATTAGTGCTAAGTATAAGCACAGTGTCAGCTCTGAGGAGTCCGGGGTCTAACAGGTCTGAAGAAAATGCTTAACAGCCCTTCAAAGTCAAAATTCCACTAGGAGAAAAAGTCTCTTGAGTACACGTTGCTGGCCTAACATTTATTTATTTGTAAAATCTTCTTTAGATATTTTTGCCATATACCATGCCAGGTCATTCTTGTTTGGGTCTGCCTCTCAGTAGGATCATTTTCTCTGAGTAGGAGCAGTTGGAGCAGACTCCTCCCCAAGCCTCCTCTTCCTAGGAAGGCAAAGCTGGAGAAGTCCTCCTGGCCCAACTACATCCTTAGCATAATCAGCACAGGACCTTTTTACCAACCCACCACACCAGTTCCCTTTTCACTGTCTGACACGAAGCTTTATGACTGTTCCTGCTCAAACACAACTCTATCAGTACCCTCTTATTTTTCTCAACTTAATTTTACCTGTGGGCCTGTTTCCTCTCAGGACACTTCAATACTTTAGCATAAATAGTCCTCTCCCCTCAGTCATTAATTTATTTTTATTTCTAATTATTGTTTTAATAGAATCATAGAATGGTTTGGGTCGGAAGGGACCTTAAAGATCATCTTGTTGTTCCAACCCCCTGGCAATGGCAGAGACACCTTTCACTAGACCAGGTTGCTCAGAGCCCCATAAAACGCGGTCTTGGACACTTCCAGAGATTGGGAAGCCACAGCTTTTCTGGGAAACCTCTTCCAGTGCCTCACCACCCTCACAGTGAGGATTTTTTTCTTAATGCCTGATCTAAACCTACCCTCTTTCAGTTTGAAGTCATTCCCCCTTGTCCTGTCACTACATGCTCTTGTAAATAGTTCATCTTTCTTGTAGTCTCCCTTCAGGTACTAGAAAGCTGCAATTAGGTCACCCCAAATCCTTTTTTTTTCCAGGCCAAACCACCGCAGCCCTCTCAGCCTTTCCTCATAGAAGAGTTGCTCCGATCAGTTTAGTGTCCCTCCTTTGGACTCTCTCCAACAGTTCCATGTCCTTCCTGTACCCAGAGGTACTCCACAGCTGGATGCAGCACTGCAGGTTTTGCTGAATTAAAACAAGCCACGTTCTTGTAGAGGATGGAAATGTGAACACGATCATATCAGACAAGCAGGATGTAAACTCAGAGATTCTTGCACTCTACAGTAACTACGTTAATGTTGTGTGTTTTTGAAATACAACGAGATAAAGATGCACATTTCCTGTGGGTGCTGAGTACTGGTGTTCTGCAAGCGTCACATAAAGCTGGGGTGGTTGGCTGGTGCAGAAATAGCCTTTTTTTAATCTTGTAGGACAGGATCTTTGGCTGTTCTCCCTCCCTTGAGAGGGGCCAGCAGTAAAATTGCCTTTTCCCTGGCCACACCACCGCAGCTTACTCATCCTGTTGTTATTTAGAACTCCACACGCTTTTACTTCTCTTTCATTTCTAACCAGTGAACAATTAACTTGTAGCTCAATAGTTTGTTATTCTGAAGGACGTGATTTTCCGCTTGATCTTAATGAATTCATCTCTCTACTCCTACATCAGTCCACAGGGTCGTCCAGCTCCACACCCCCATTTTCTCCTCGTTGGCGATGCCTGCTTGCTTTCTGTCACACCTAATCAGGGCACCTCTGCTTTCTGAGCTACTCCTGGTCTACATTTTTACTGCTGTTCATTAGCGAGTCTCAAAAGAAGAGACAAGACTTGCAATCAACCAGGTCATCAACTGGAAGCAAAATGCTGGTTTTCTATTCCTGGTAGGTTGCACCTGAACTCCTGGCTTCATCTTGTAGCTAGCTGCAGCCTCAATCCCAAATTAGAATTTGAGAGAAGGTCATACCTATGGATTTATAAAGAAAACAAGAGCTACGAGAACAGAGTCAGGCAGAACACTAGAATAAAAGAGAGGATGAAGGTGCCAAAATAATCTGCAACAGCACTGCCCATACCACCAGAAGGAAGAATGATAAATGTCTCAGTCCCCACAGATAAAAGGAAATATTTGGAGTCGTACCATTATTCTAACCCACAATGGTACATCTTGTTGACATATAAAATTGATCCTAATAGCAAAATACATCCTCAGTAAAATGAACAACTCGGGGGTTTTTTCTGCAGCTGTAGCAGATAATTGATTAATAGAGCAGAAGCCAAGAAGAAATAACATGTATGACACCATATTCATATTTTTTCAGACAGATAAAGTAAAGTTTTAAGGCCTTGTGTTCCTTCTTTGCAGACTGGTAAATTCCATCTGTTTAAAATGAGTTTCCAGTTGGCATACAGAAAATGACTGCACTGTTGTATAAGCATCTCCACTAAGCTTTGTCATTTATTTCTGTAATTAAAACCATTTTGAGAAAGACGTAGTCAGTTCAAGCAAATTACATGTTATAATAAAACAATTCTAATAACAATCCAGAAGTTATTAATGAATACTCAAATCTATATAGGAAAGTATTAACTGGAGTAGCTCCTGAACAGGATTATTGCTATTTTCAGGCTTTTAAATGTGTAAATGTGTTTTCTGCACAGAATATGGCAGTTATATTTGCATAAGAATCATAAATCCAATCCAGAAATGTAATTTTATTTTTCTCAATAACCAGTCTGTTAATTTATCAAGGGCTCTGAACATCTGAACTGGTGGAGAAGAGGATAACAAAATGTCTTTTTCATGGGATTTAGTAGCTGGAAACAAGCAGGGAACTGAAGGATGAAATTTTTGAAACAACTCGTATTGATTGCAAAAACACTTTTTACTATTTCTTAGAGACATCTGCCTAGTGTTTGCCAGCCTCTCCTCAGCTCTCCAATCCCAATAAACACATCACAGAACTAATAAAATCCTCTTCCTATTCTGATTAATTGTTTTGAAAATACCAAAGTTTTGTATCTCCCAGAGCCCTTCTTAACAGAACGTACTGTGGCTAAAAGACTACTGGCAAATCATTCCACACAGATGCCTTAAGCATGTGCTCACACAAAGAGCCAAAAAAGCAACTTCTGACTAAGGGCTTTTGCTTTTGGAAGTGTTAAGTATTGGCAGATAAACTTCCTCTCTCTTCTTGCCTTCAGGGGAACAATTTCTGCTTATTGAAGACCATCCCTGCCCAGGAACCTTTAGAAGAGTTAACTTCAGCAATTTGCAGCCTGACCCTAGAAACATTGAATTCTGAAGGGACCGTGCAGCTTGGTCCAGAACCTCGGGAGATATTTAGCCATTTGATTCCAGTCAAGACATACTGTAAGGCAATGGTGCAACCCACTTTGGCCAGAAAACTTCTTCCCATAATTTCATCAAGACTGATGAATGAGACAACACTAGGGATCATGACCTCATAAATTTGTGGGAGTTGTGACCTTTCAAGCGCAAGATGATCATTCCAAGATCATTTATCCTCTGTCAGGGACAGGCTATGAAGATAAAACCTAGAGTATGATAAAATGATCATGCCCCTTTTGACATAAGAAGTCGTCTGTTAGGAAAGGGCTGCACAAATCCACAGCACTGTCATTGCTGGTTTATTACATGAAAGCCTGTAACTTCAGCGCCAAAAATAATGTTCTTTTAGAAGCACCGAGCACAACAGTCACAAATGAAACATTTTACAAATGAAATAGCCACAGTCTCTGATAGTTGGGCAGGACGATGGGAAGAGAGTGATACAAGAGCCACTGTAAACCAGGAAGCTTCTGAGGAGTAAGTTGAGCTATTTGCAAAGGTATGCAGCTAATAATTGTATGTGTCGTTAAACATCCTGGTCTCCAAAGAAATTCCTATCACGAAAGCCAACAAAATAAGCTTATTTCAGTCTAAGAAGCAAAACGATCGTAATTTTATAGTGGTTCATGGGGTTACGTTCATGAGTCTTTTCCTCTTACAAGCAGTGCCTTCTCATGAACCCTTTCACAGCTGAAGCCCAAGAAATACCTCAACCAATTATAGTCCCTGTGCTGAAATTTGACAGGTGCAACACATTCTTTGCTACAAAGAAGAATGCACATTTCTCAGAGGCAATTATAGCATCTTTCTTTGCAAAGACCACACCACGTTTTTATTTCAGGGTAGACCAGGGCTGTGACCAAGTGACTGAATGGTGACTCAATAGTCTAAAACAGGTCCGAGACATGTCATTCCACCTATGACATCAACAAGAAATGGCACCCAATGCTTTTCCTTCTTGCCATAATTAGGGCCTTGAGGGTTGTTTTTTTCAAAATAATAAAAACAAAACCCCACCTACCCCAAACAAAAGCTCTTAGCAAATCTGGTTCCTCTATGACAGGTGACTAAATCACAAGGAAACTCATACAAAGTCCTAACTTTACAGTGATACAAAGGATGATCTTTGGGATTCTTTAAAGTAAGTGAATACCTTATATTTGTTTTCACTCAAAAGCTTTTAGACTCCTTTGTTCACGACCCCTTTCTCTCTTCCTCTTATATTTTTTTAAACAGGGTAAAAGAATAAAAAGAGACAAAGGAAAGAAGGAAAGAAAGAGATTACATAATTTTTGGCAAAAAGGGACACCGCAGATTAAAAATCAACTGAAAGCAAACATATATGGACAAATACGAAACATGAATTTGCTTTCGCTGGGAAAACAACTCATCAAATCAACAGCCTAACTAGGCTGGAGTTTTGGCCTAGCTGAGTGAGTGGATCAGCACCAGCTGAACAGAGGCTTCCACTGGCACCATTAAGTTGCTGGTATGGGCTTGCTCATGAGACCCATGATCTGCCCAAAGCAATAAAGCCTCCTCCTGTACCATATAAAAGTCCATTCAAGATAGCTACTTGTAGCATTGACAGGAGTATCCCACTTTTACATATGCTGGCTTAGAAACTTGCTTTGAAAGTTTTACTGCTGAAATTGGTCAACTCAGTGTTCCCAGGAAGGGGAAAAAAAAAACCAAAAAAGGCTATTATTACTGCAGGAGAACAACAGAGCCATGGGAATATAGCAGTTGCAAGGATGCTACTAAAGTTCAATGAGAAATGGCAGCTTGAGAAATGTTGTTGCTTCAGAAAATAAAATGGGGAATAAGTTTGGATGGGGAAAGGTAGTAATGATTAAATAAGCTAAGCAAAAGGGAGGAAGGATACAGAGATCAATCAAGCAAAATTTTTCAGGATGGGAAAAGATCCAGGATTATACAATTAATAATGAAAAATAGGACAATTAATGAAAAATGCAAAGGAAACACATATGGAAAAATTAAGAAATGGTCTGTTGAGTGAATGAGAGCAAACAGAGAAAGAAAACAACGTCAGATATATTATGCTACTAAAGCTTTTCATTTTCCCCTGTCCATTTGCTTTTCAAACTCTTGCAAAACATTACCTCATCTGTTTGGTTTGGGGCTTTTTTTTCCCTAGAGTGCAAACTCACATTTCTCATCATTGTCTTTTCCACTGCAGACAACAACCCTCTTCTCTAGCCCGAGCACCATCAGAGAGGCAATGTCATGCACAACTGACTGTGTCTTCAAGTGCATTTGTTTGTATTTGCTAAATGCATTTTGAATGTGTTCTGTTCACCCACGTCTTCACAGCAGAAGCTCAGGGAGATGAAACATTGAGAAACGTCTGTTTCACAATCAGTCCCAGACACGTGCACACACTCCATATTTCTATGAGGTTTTAAGTAATCAGAGGAAAATGGACACATTTCATATTGTTTAATCAGTGGCTAATGCAAAAACACAAAATGTCTTCTTTGAAAGGATTCTGTCATCTCTATTAATAAACATCTTTGACCAAAGATAAACCCATTTGTGATTTTTAGCCACTGTTTCTTTCACTGCTGAACCTCTCCTAGATGTCCTCATCATTTTTTGGATACCACCCTTCAAATTTGCTTTATAATGTGCCTTGTGCATTTCATAAATCAAGGCTAAACTCTTCACTTCACAGTACAAATTACTCCTGAAAATAACCTCTCTCATCTTCTGGAATATGATCTGCTCACTTGATGAAATACTAAGATTCTTCCTTAATGTGTCCTGGTCAAATTCATAATTATAACACACATTCCATTAAATGTTCCATTAAATAATTAGATGATAATAACTTGACGATGCCCCTGAACAAGGCGGAGAATAGGACCTGTGTGAAATGTCCTTTTTCTGGTGCACGACTGCAGGGTGGGAATCCGACTACTCACATATAAATTCAGAAAACTGAACAAAGTTACCAAGCTACATTGTACCATCAGAAGGAAATTCTGAATGAACTCTCAGTGACAGGAGGTTCAGATGCAATCCAGAAAAAACAGCCTCCTTTGTGGAGAATTGTTGAAATTACTCAGACGCAGCTTAACTTCGTGTCTAGTCTGACAGGGAAAACTGCAAGCTCGAGCACTCTGCCACCAAGATTTCAAAGAAAAATTAATTTAGGTGCACGGAAGCTTTTGTCAGGTAGAGGAGCTCTGGATTACTTTTTTAAAAAAGGATAAAATTATTGCCCACATTCTGCTTAATGTCTTTGTCAGTGACAAGGACAGTGGGATCAAGCACACTCTCAGCAAGTTTGCTGATGACACCAAGCTGTGTGGTGAAGTCAACAGGCTGGAGGGAAGGGATGCCATCCAGAGGGATCTGGATAGACTTGAAAGATGGCAAACCTTTCAAACCAGACAAACCTCTTGAAGTTCAACAAGGCCAAGAGCAAAGTCCTACCCGTGGGTTGGGGCAATCCCAAGCACAAATACAGGCTGGGTAGAGTATGGATTGAGAATAGCCCTGAGGAGAAGAACTTGGAGATGCTGGTTGATGAGAAGCTCAGTGTGACCAGCAAAGCGCACTTGCAGCCCAGAAAGCCAGCCAGATCCTGGGCTGCATCTAAAGCAGTGTGGCCAGCAGGATGAGGGAGGGGGTTCTGCCCCTCTGCTGGTGATTCTCTGTCTGGTGAGACCCCTCCTGTGTCCAGCTCTGGGGCCCACAATGTTAGAAGGACATCAACATGTTGGATGTCCAGAGGACGGCCCCAAAGGTGACCAGAGGGCTGGAGCACCTCTCCTACGAGAAAAGGCTGAGACAATTGGGGTTATTCAGCCTAGAGAAGAGAAGGCTCCAGGGACATCTTGTGGCCTTTCAGCACCTAAATGGGGTCTACAAGAAAGATGGAGAGGGACTTTTTACAAGGGCATGTAGTGAAAGCACAAGGTGGAAAAAAACTGCCTCTGCATCGAGGGTAGAGGGGAGAGAGTAGATTAAGACAAGACAAACCAGTGCATAAATAAATTCTATGAATATATCCCATCTAATACAGTAGCCATGATACCTGAAGATTATATAAAGATTATTCTATCAAATTTACTTTAATTTGTAAATTTTTTGTTTTGTTTCAGTGGTGCTACAGAAAACTCCAAGTCAGAATGCCGCATTTCTATTTAAATTTATAGGATGGTTCAAAACCTATTGGAAGGTTATAATTTTCTAGTAAAAGATATAGTGACCTTTTCATTATGCGTAAGGAAGCAATACTCAGTCTATGTATTTTTCAAATAAAGCAGCACACTCTTAATTTAGGAAAATGTATGCATAGAATTTGCAGAACAATCTAAATTATTCTGCACGTGTCAAGATTTCAGGAGCCACATCTATTATTGTAATATTTTCTCCACAGAGTGCTTGCTTCATGTCTACACAGAAATAGTCCCTGAAATGTCAAAGAATAGGGAAGCCGGGTGGCTGCTTGTTGACTTGTGAGGTTACAGGTTGCAGACTCACATGGCAAGAACAACTGCAAGGCCAGATGACAATCAAACTCTGCTCTTAATTACTTCTGCTGCTGAGTCTAAATATATGCCCAGCTTGTGCTGGAATGGTGTCGTGCCACATCTCGCTGATGCGTGTCAAGAGACCACGTCCTTCGTTCTCGACCAATATTCGGAGGTATCAACAAGGATAAATTCAGTGCGGGCACTGCAGCAGGTGCCGAGACCTTGCTTGATATGTGTACATATGCACATCAACCTAGATAATATACTTGGGCATGGCAGGCAGAAAAGAACATAAATCACTGTCAAGACAGGCTGTTGTGCTCCCTGGAAGACTCACGATGCTTTACTCAACCCAGGTGCCATTTTTTTCCAAATGGGATTTTCATTAAGAATTATTACGCCTCAAAGTCTTTTAACCCCAAGCCCTCATCTTTTTGACTGCCACTTCAAAACATGTGTTCTGATTAATAAAGTAACCTCACAGAGATTACAACCACACAGGCATTAGTTAAATCCCACTTGAAATGAACACAAGAAGCTAATGGTATTTGTCAATCTGACTTTCTTGTGTAGTCAAGCTACATTTTGTCTGTAAATGTGTTTTTAATCTGTTTGCTACTTATATATTTGCTATGAAGAAACAAACATACATTTTCTTTCATTAGGCTAAAGGTTGAAAATAATTTTGAAGTATAAATAGCATCAGACAGTAAAAATGCTAAAGGGTAGGAGAGGTCCAGGAGGTACAACTTAAGCTCCTGTTATTCTTCAAACATAGAAGAATAAATTTCTTCTAAGTGCCTGGTGGATGCTTGGCTATTGAAGATGGACCATTAGAAAAATAAAATAACAACTACTTTTTT
Organism: Vireo altiloquus; assembly: GCA_013396875.1. Lineage (NCBI taxonomy): Eukaryota > Metazoa > Chordata > Aves > Passeriformes > Vireonidae > Vireo > Vireo altiloquus. The sequence goes on from VZRF01009368.1 coordinate 1,060,049, forward strand.
TCAGGATCGGTATTCTGCCTGGTTTTGCCACCCTTACATGTCAATACATACTTTGCAAACAAATCAGAATCAGATGACACCATTTAAAATTTTACAGAACCATTACTTAGCATACCTCTCAAAATAGAAAAATACACTGCACAATGTGCACAAATCATTGAGTCACTTTAAAAATGTAAGCAGGGAGAGGTTTATATGGTAGAAATCCTATACAATCTTTCAAGAAAGGCAATCATATCTTCACTGTGCCTTATTTTCAAAGACCAAATGAAGCATAGCTTCTTTTCCTATCACTCAAATTGGCTATTTTCTTTCATACCTTCGTGTTCTATTATTTGTGTCACTGCAGCTAGAATTGCAGGATTTATTTATGAACAATACTTTATCAATCATGAAACACAAAGCACAGCCCAGCCTCACAGCACATATGTTTTAAACAATGTTTTACACCTCATCTTACAGAAGCATAAGAACTGGTAGCCTGAATTAGGATCTTTAGTGGTAGCTATTAAACATTAAGAGCCCTTTTTTCTGTGCAGTCTCAAGTTTTTCATTTTCTGTTTCATTTCAGTGTTATTTTATTACATTTTTTTATAATGGGAAGACAATCACAAGACATCTTGATGATATGTGATAGAGTGATCCTTTTCATCCAGATAGGGAAAATGAGTGAAGCATTTCCAGACAATTTTCCAAAACTTCTACCATCTTTTCCTCTCAGACAAAAAAAGTGGAAAGTACTGTTTTCTTTAAGCTTACTTAAAAAGACTTCTTGCTCAACTAATCCTACTTCCATCCTATTTATTTCATGTGGAGGCTAAAACTGAACCTATATGGTTACAATTTAAGGCATCAAAGAGAATACTAGCCCCAGGATATTTGAAGAGAAAAAAAACACCAATCAGACCTCAAAATCCCAAATGGATTTATTTTATACGTTCACAAAACCTTTTAAGCATCACCCACATAGAGGCATAAAAATGACATCTATTTCCCAGTTGAGGGATAGGACACTCTAAAATGAGCTCCATGCTTTGTGGATAATTGCCAATGAAGAATACCTGCCCTCCTGCACACTCGAGGGACTACAGATCTTGTGGCTAGTGGTTCATGTGGATGGGCTACAGGGAAGCTCTGGTCACCTGCTGACCCAGCCATGGCATCAGTATATTGACTTTGTCCCCAAGAGCCACTTCTTTGGTATCTCCAGAACTCAAAATCTCATTACTGGTTCTGAACCAAAAAAAGAAAATGGTCCAAGCCCTGTGTTGTGTGAAGGCAACTCTTCTCATACATGTGGGATAAAAAGAGACTATTTGAGAGGTAGAGCAAAGGGCAGGGACAACATCATTCATTAGCTGGGTTTCTGCCTTGGGGTAGGAACTGCTGGGACAAATACACTGCACTGTTATGAGTCCAGTGGGAAGAAAACATGAAGAGCAGAAGATGAACAGAAAGGGAAAGGTTTAGCAGCTGGGCACGGGAGAAGGATGGCTAGGCAAGTTGAAAGGTTCATGCTTCAGCTTTCTGCACAATTAGCACGCCTCTCTGGGCACTAATTTTAATCCTCTTGGAGAATGTTTCTATTTTAACATTGATTGGCAGCAATGCTAGAAAAAAATGAAGAAACATGTTGGCTTTGACCCTACACTTGAATTCCGTGAATAACTAGCAAAAGATATAAATTGAATGACTGTCAAGCTTCTATACCACAGGACAGGTGTTTCTGAAAGCATCTCTGAAGTCTGACACAGCTGGTTAGAAGAATAGACTTGTCAAAGAGAGGCCAGAGACAGGAAAAATGCTTGATCCTGAAAGCAGAAATATATAGTAGAAGTCAAAGAAGGGAAGTTTTAAAAGAAGCTTTCACAAGTATTGTGTGAAGTGGCTAAAAGGACTTTGAAGGACTAATTTTACTCTCCACATAACTAAGGGGACTGACCAAGGTTTCTACTTGCATTTTTCCCATGCAGTTTTATTCTGGATGCCTACACACAAATTCACAGCACTATGATTCAACAGAGTCAGAATCTGGTCCCATGTGATCCTGGGAATGTCTACTTTCCAGGAAATAGACATAGGAGGCACTGGAAATCAGGCTTGAATCACAATGGCTCTTTGTAACCTCTCCTATTAAAGCACTTTCAGTGTCCACAACCAATAATATCAATATACATTAACATAAATTGAACTGAGTTAGCCACATTGAAAAAAGATGTTGATTTTCCATCTGCATTTTGTACTGTAAAGATAAGGGCATCTGCTCATCTGAAAAAATGAATGACAATCCCAAACCTGTCAAAAAAAAAAAAAAGGAAGAATTGCTATAGTTTTCTTGATATTTAAACTCACTGGACTTCTCTGCCATCTTCAAAAATTGTAAAGCATTATTTACAGGTGAAGATATTTAAATGCCTGGGGTTGCAAAATTCAGGTTTTTCTCATTTCTCAATATGATTATTATTCAAATGCACTCTTCTTCTTTGATAAAATCAAAGCACCTCTTGGTGTTGTCTGAGAACCAGAGCCCAGAAAAATGAAATAATATCAAATATCATGAACGATATGTAAAAGACTGAACATCGACAATGTATAAACACTCAAACCTGGTACAATACAACTATAAAATATGTTGGGCAAACCTCAAAACACCAACTGGCATGCAAACTACTTGGTAGTTAATAAAATACTTGGATAGAAAAATGAGAAGTATTATTTAAAGCACAGTACGTGTAGAAAAACAGTTGCAATATTTTGCACTAAATTATGCAACTCAGATAAATACTGAAAATGCAATGTTGTCAAATTTATACCAGAGTTGATGCTATGGGACTGGTGTGAAGTTCAGCCGTTCAGCATGAGGTATTAGGCAGAATAAACTTAGTTCTCAACTTCAATTTACAGCTTGTAGGAGAGGTTTCCCTGCAAGGGAATAACATCTCTGCCATCAACAGTGGGCCATAAGAACCTGATTCCCTGGAATGCCCATGACAGGAGAAAGATTGCATCCAATAAAACAGAAGTCACCAAAACTCCCCGACTCACAGCAATTGATTCGTAATCTATTAAATGAGGCGAAGGATTTACAAAGGTCTCTGTTCAGACAATGGAGGGAGTTAATATCTACAGACCGAAGTGGCATGTACAGTTTTTCTAGATTAGCAAGGAGGACATATATTATTTACCATCTTGGGCATTATTATTCTTTTGAAGTTTCCATTTATGTCCAAAGACAAGCTGTAAAACAGAGGGTAGCAGAGCTGTTCAGATTCACCATTTATCATTAACAAATGACCTTCTCATAGGTCTCAAAGTGCCTTGAATATGCAAACTCCATTGTACCAGAACACCTTCAGCCCCACAGGAGAGCAATAAAAATGACCTGGGAAGACTTCTATTAAAATAATTATTCTATAATATATACAATCTATAATATAGATGAAAGTACCAGCCATTTCTGAAGTTTATTAATACACTAGTGTATATTGCTAATAAATTAGTGTATTAATAAAATGTTAAGGTGACACTCCTATGAAACCATTGTTTTAGTCTTTTCTGGCATGTACACATGTGGCCAGTTTTCACTGCAAGACCTTCAGGTCTTAGTGGTATCTGTCACTGTTCTCTGCACTCCAGCATTGCAAATGCATATATCATAATTTCACTTCAGTTTTTTAAAAGATGAATTTCTAGCTCTGTGGTCTGCAGAGCAGAACTTGAGAGTATGAGCTCTGGGTTGCAAAATGAGGAAGTTATAATTATGGCAATGCTACAAGGGTTGTGCCTAGTTTTTAATAGCGTTTACCTTGAAGTACTTCTATTATTCATGTTTTTGTTACATCACATAAAAAGACAGGAACTTGCTGCAGAATAACCAGTAAAAAATTAATGCCTAGACTACTGATACATAGAGAAGGGCTCCTATTTGGTCCTTTTTTTTGGAAAGAGCAGGAAACATCCTCACTGCTGCCACTGCACGAATCAGCACCAAGCCGAAGGATAACTTTGTGTCTAGTCCGCTGCAGAACAACAGGGGACATGGGTTGTTTTCAGCACTCAAACAGAATTTTAATCTCCAGGCACATTCTGCCCTGCTTTTCATCTGCTGATCTCTCCTTGTATTAGTAAAAGCATCAGCAGAAGTCAGGAAGAGCTACAGAGTCTGTAGGATTCTTCCCTACCACTCCCTAACTGCTCACGTGTCTTGGTTTCCCAAAGCTTCAGACCTGAGCAGATGAGGACAGAAATACATGGGGAAATTATTCCAGATGCTGTGGTTCAGTGTAAACATATCAATCATGATAGGCCATTTCTGATGCATCATAACAGCAGCTGTTGAGTACAATAAATTATGTTTAATATGAAATATAGTTTCCATTTACAGAATAAGAAAAACTGAAAGTTCAAACCAAGAGTCTGGAATTGCATGAAGCATAAAAACCTATCCAAAATGCTGCTAAGACAAGGGAAAAGCACCCTCTAAAGCACACTGTGACCTTTCAGTGAGATGATATCCAGTCAATTACATGGCTGCCATGGAACTCAGACTCTCTCAGTGAGGTTGATGGCACATGACCTTAACAATGAGGAGCCATTTGATATTAAAAAAAAAAAAAATGAAACCCAACAAAACCAACCAAAATCAAAACAGCCGCAGAACAGTAAAGGGGAGCATCATCACAGTGCATAACAGTGAAGCAGAAAAAAGCATGTAAAAAAAATATAATGCTTACATCAACAATGCTGACTGATAAAGGAGGAAGAATTAAGAGAAGAGAAAAAAAATAAGCTGGAATAAGGAAAGAGACTGAAAGCCAAAGGCCATGCCAGTGCCAAAGCATGACACAACTTTGACACGGCTGTAATTTATTCAGAGGGCAGAGCGATGTAAGGGATCAGAGTTGGATCCTTTTTTCTCGACTTGCAGCCTTTTCCTGGGATTATTTCCTCTGCTGTCACATCACCCACTGTATGTTCACCTCACCTGTATTATCCTTAGAAGTTATTTGGGGAGCCAAAGCTGTGCCAGCAGGAGCTGAGGGCTGTGCTGGGCTGGATGGGCAAAGGATGTCACAGGCAAGCCCAGAAGCTGCAGAAGAATCCGGATGGGGTAGGACACAAGCTGTTGTGGGGTGGCTCTGGAGGACTCAGAGGCTCCACACACACACCTGAAAACCTTGTTGTGGTGAGCTCTCACCCTTTCCATAACACCCTTTGAAAGCACTCCCGGTGCCAGCCTGTAGCCACCAAACTGCCTTGTGTGCCAGATGTTCAGCGTTTAACCAGTGTTGCAATTTAGTGGTGTTCTTGCAAATGAAGCTACACATCAACTCAGATGCTTACAGCTTACTTTCCATAGAGAGAGCTTTAAAAGCAGCTTGTTTTCAAAATCTGTAGGCAAATGTGAACAGGCAGTGATTAGAAATGTGTTTTTAGAGTCTGTGGGGATCTAGATTGGGACCTCATCTGGGAGCTGTGAACAACAGATAGTGCCAGAGGGGGACAAATAAAACTACAGCTGGATTTACTCTGTGTAGCCTGACACTGTGCAAGCAGGTGCAGTGACATGTCTTCATTATTACTTAATCTTTCCATCTCACAGATATGGGGATTGGGACAATGATGGAGATTGGAACTGTGGTGCAGCATACTGAACTGAGATAATTTAATTTACTTTAGTGTCTGCATCGGTATTCAAACTCAGCTGTTCATGAAGCAAAACAAGAAAATACATTTTGCCCCTTTTCTAAGCCATTTTTTGGCTGTTTCAATTATTTAACTAAGCTTCTCAGTGAAAATAAATGCCGAAACAGCTTTGTGGAAACCTTCCTCTCAGAAAAAATAAAACCAGTGAGCACAAAAACATGAAGAAAGGCAGAAAGATGAAAAACTTATTTCATTCCAAGCATGGATTGACTGCATATAAATTAATCATACTACCTAGAGAAGGGAAGAGCAAATCTCCCTGAGATATAATTGTGTCATGTATCACAAAACAGATTCAGGTCACACCATGGTGGAACTGAGCATGAGTGACAGTAAAGGTGCAGTGCTGTGGCAAATGCATTTATGATCTTAAAAAGAAATAAATCAGCATTTGTTGATAATTACCTCCAAAATGAGAAAGAAAAATAACTTCAGGACTTAATAGCACCTGCTCAGTCAGTCTATGGTTGAGCACTAATGCTTTTATGATGAGGGAGGGGATGCTCTGCTTCCTGCAGAGATGGAAGAAATGATGATGATACAACAGGAGACGCAATCCAAGAAGATCATCTGATAATCAGGAGGTCACAGAACAAGACAAAGATTTTTAAGAAAAGCCTTCAGGTGATTTACAGAAAACAAAATCTCTTATTCTATAATGCCAGTTTTCTATTCCTGATAATTTAATCAGAAGATGCTGCTTTAGCTTTTAGAAGAACAGAACCCGTGCAATGGCACTGTAATGAATAGCAAAGAAGGGAGTGTCAAGACCAATAAACATCTGTCACAAAGACAGAACTGTAGACAAAGCAGCATCTCAGGGCATCTTCAGACCCTAGAACTACTTTGCCCTAAGTTAAGAGGAGCCAGGCAGGATTTTGCTCACAAATTAAACTATTATTCTCTTCAACAGAAAAAAAACAACCAACCAAAACAACAACAAAAAAAACCCCTCCAAACAAACAGAAAAAATTTGACCAACAACAATAAAACCCCTCCAAATCCAACTAGATAAATTTTCATAACTAGATGTTGCTCCCCATACCTTTTTGCTGGGGATGTGGTCATTCACAACACACCTCATACACCCTTAGCTTACAAATCATCTCCATGGCAAGCAAAGTTGTTCAACCCTGCGAGCACAAATGCACAGTGGATGCTGCGAGTGTTACAAAATTATATCCCAAACATCCTGTCTCCTGTTCCTGTTCAATGACTCTAAGGGGAGGTAAGGTTCCTGGACACTAAATTACTAGATTGTAACCTGAGGTTATCTTTTTTCCCCTACAGGCTTACGCATGTTTGTTTTACTTTGGAGGAATCTTCATCAATATTAATACCCAATGACTTGACATCAAGAGAACTGCTCTTCTACGTCTCATGAAGTTTTCTGGGGTAGAAGAAAGTTCCTCCATTAGCTTTTTGAAGTTCAGTGTTTGAAAACTGAAGCTTTTGATTTATTTGTAATGGCAATTCTAGATTTACAGCTGTGCAAGAGAAGGAAAAAGAGAAAAAAAAAAAACAGCCCCTCACTCTGAGCATGGAGTTCTCAAGATAACACCAGAGCTCAGTGGAATTTCTGAGTCAAAAAAAGTCCCATGAGATAATAGTTAAATGCAAAGGAATGCAGTGGTTCTTCCGTGTGCAGGTAAATACCTGCACAAAGGAAACAATGCACGGGTAACCAGCCAGCTTGCACTTTGTATTTGCATTTCATCAAATCTCAGCGCTGCTTTCCAGCGCAGCAGGCAGTTAGCTTGCCCTAATTACTGCCAGGGAGACCCAGATGCTTTTGTCAGCTCTTCAAGCACGGAGAAAGATTACCAGCAGGCAAGCCAGCCATAGGATCAAGGATGGCTCCTAACAGGAGGCTTGTAAAAAATCCGCTAATACTTATGTTCTCTACTGAACGGAAGAAATCTAAACACCTTATAAATCTGAGATCAAGCCACACTATTCATATACAGGATTATCTTCCATGCTGAAGAAACAAAACAAACTCGGTCAATTAAAGAGAGAGTTATTGCAACAAACCCCTTTTTTGTGTAATTTGTCCAGATAAAAAACAGTACCTCGAGCAGACAGGAAGGCACAGCCATTCAGCAGATGTGCCTGCCCACCGAAGAGAAAGGATGTGACAAAAAGGATGTGGGGTCCAGCAACTCTCACAGCTGGGTATGGGCTCAACCTCCTCCCGAATCCAGTGGCGGAGGAAGCTGGGGCCCAAAGGATTGCGGCCACTTTACCTACACAGATAGTCTGAATGAAGTAAAAGCAATTACTATTTTTCACATTTTGAAATTACATGGAGAGGATCCTCCATTCTCTTGCAAATTGAATTTCACAAGCTTTCAAAGCAATTTGGCTTAAGCTTGAGAAATAGACTCAGCAGCAGCTCTTTATCCAGCAGTAGTGGGGGAGGCCAGTGCCTCTTATCACTGATTTCAGCAGCTGGTTGAAACCAGCACAAATTCTCTATCACCATACAAAATACAATTACTTTTTTTACTCTCCTCATATGAAAGAAGAAAAAAACCTGTTTGTTTGAAAAACTAGGACTGCAGCTTTAACCTGAAATACTTTCTTCTGTTCAGCTATATGATTTTTAAAAAAATGAAAAGCCTGATTAATGCTGTTCAGGGCTGTGTGTGCAGTAAGTCTGTAACCATTTGCTGACTTATTATATATGGTGAAACTCACCTGGGTCAAACAGTTTGTAAGTACAAAGGTGACCTCAGAAGACCCAAGCTCTCCCATGTCCTGTCTCTGCTGGTTGCTGAATTTGAACTGGTCACTTTGGCTTCTGTGTCTGCAAACTGAGCAGGGCAATCCCTTCTCCTTAGCAAAAGCCAAGGAGACACAGTGATCATAAAGGAGGCATTAGAAGTTTAATATTAATGTTGTTGCCATTACGTTGTTAAGAGTATGATCCTATTTTGAGCAAAAGAACAGAAAATTTGGAGGGAGGATCCTCTCATTGCCACAAAAGCAGCCGAGCTGGCATTAGATGCCTCTGTGTGTCAAATCCCACATGGCTTCAAGCAATGTTCAAGTAGTGACAATATCTGAGTCAGAAAATTTGTTCAGCACTGCCTGAGATGGCAGGATATTATTGAGGAAAATAGTGTCTTATCCCAGCACAGATCTATTGCTCTTACTTTGTCTTGTATAAATGAACACTGACTTTGGGCCTAATTCTTTGGTATTTGCAGATGCCATACCACACAGTACTGGGGTCTACTTGATGGACTGCAAACCCAGCTTCCCTGTCTCTTTGACCATTTTTCATTTGGAATTCTCAGCTCAACATCTCCTGCACTATATATTTTTTTTTTTTTTAATGTACAACAAGAATATTGGAATTTTGTAATTTGCATTCTCCTCTTGGCTACATTGATGCCCATACCTGAAGTCAATAGAGTTGTACACAACTGAGTGACTGAGAATTTGGCTTGGTATATGAAACAGTTATCAAACAGTGTTGCTTATTTGCCAAAGCCAAGGATCCATTACCCTTTACTTTCTGTCCATGTCTTGTGCCAAGATAATACGCATTTCTGATCCAATTCTCAGAGCACATTCATTTGTAAGTAAAAAAAAAAAAAAAAAGAAAAAAAAAGAGAAAATTAAGAATTAGATATTTGGCTGCTTTCAATGGTAGGGTTTTTTTTGTCCTTCTTTGAGAAACAATTCCTCTTGGAGAAACAAAAATGTAGGTGCTTTGACAATACTAAGAAACTTGTAAGCACAGCCCAGGGAATTTCCTCTCTAGTCCACTATTTGCAGTTTCCTCTTGGTCAAGAGTGGCTGCAGCTTATTCCATGCAACATCTGCTTGTTATCTTCTTTCAATGGATGTTTGCACTTCAGTTCCCAGAGCACAAGTGAACACCAGCATTAAATGAGAGTTTTGCTGCCAGCCTGGGCAGAAAAGGACTGACATTAGTAGCATAAGCCACATTTGTCCCAGCTCTTCTTTGTCAAAGTCAGATATGGAAACTTGAAGAGATCCATCAAAGTTTGTATGGGAGAAAGTTATACTAAAGTATATATTATGCCATAATACTGACAGATCTGAGGACTGCTTTTGTTTATTGTTATGTGCATTTATGTTTTATTTGCTAGCACCCTGTATCTTCTTAACACCAAAACTGTTATAACTATGGGATATTCTAAGAAGATTAATTACTCCTATCTACCTTCTCCAAGTGTCTTCATTGTCCAAACACCATCTTTACAAAGAAAGGCCTCGCAGCCCTTAAACACCTTCCAGTCAAGATTCCACAGATAATTTCTCTCCTACAGGAAGTTAAATACAGGCTCTTGAGGCAAATATGACAGCAGAGAAAGTAGGAAAACTATCTGTCAATTATTCACGTATTTTTAACTGTCTGTAATGTGGTACAGCAAGTGGAAAAAAAAAAGGAGGAGAGCTGACTGAGTAATGAGCCATCTTCCCCACAGATCACCAGTAAATGCTCTGCTGGTCACAAAGAACCACAATTAAGAGAATGCTGACATTGATAATTAATGAGCTATTTAAATTAGCAAATCAGAGTACACTTTAAGTGCCCTTTCACCTGTGGGTGAGAATTTGTAGAATGTAATTCACAGGTGCTCTACTTGGACAGAAATAAAACAGTTCATTCATTTCAAATTGTCGTTAGAGAACAGTGGCTCAGATATCAGAATCACACCTCATGTCACATCCTAATTAGAGGGATGAAAGAAAACAGAACTCCTTCTTCTGTAGGGAATGAATGAGAAATTATTGAGATTTTACCTTTAGCTTAGACCTAGGTTAAGACAGCACCAGAACAGACATTATTATTTCTAATTTCAAGAAAAGACTTGATTCAAGAAAAGACTTGAAAAGCACATGTTTAAATCCCTTTCAATCCCAGCATTTACCTAAGAACACATTTAAAGAAAACACATATCTTTAAATACTATCTTGAATTGGAATTCCTCTGCATACTGAGGCCCCACATGCATCATCTGAAAAATCTCATATGCCTTATTCATCAGCAATAGATTTTATAAAATAAAATAAAGCAATTTCAGTGATTACAGCCAATACTCAGGAAATGCACCATTATGGATCTATCTTACTGTTCGTATTTGTAAATAAAATTGTGCTCACACTGTGACTTTCACCCCTGCCACTGCATTTTTCTCTTCTTTAACCAAGGAATGCTAGCTAGGAGTTTTACTCTGAATTCCCATTTTCTCCCATGGGCATATGGACTCTCCTTGTTACCTGACTGAAACACCTGAATAGATTTGTTTAATATTCATCTTTTTTTTTTTTTTTCCCCCTTTGGCTCCATTTATCTAAGCCTTGTGAGTATAGTTTCTTACTGATGACCTTGCCTTGCCAGGAAGAAAACTTGCTATTTGGTTTGGTTTGCTGGTCAGCTGAACAGCATGAGCAAAGTTTGCAAGTAATTCTGTGGAAAATATGTGCTTAAACCCCAAATATTAACTGAAGTATGAACAGCTATATATTCAGAAAAGCAAGGAGAAAAAAAAAGCACACTGTGTTACAAGCCCAATCTTGTTAGGTTATCCAGCTCATTTTACCATCAACCCAGGGCTAGAGAGGGAAAACAATAATACAGCTTGTCTGATGTTCAGCACTAAGTTAAAATCAAACCTTGTTGCTTCTTCAACAATGCTGAAACTTCCACCTACTAAGATTAACAATGTTTCTCAGTATTCATCATTATTATTTTAATACTGCACTAGAAAGGAAATGGAATTGCCATATGGTGGAATTATCATGTCAGACATCTCTTACCTCCCTCTTAGGGGAAAAAAAAAAGCACTTCAATCTGTTCACAGAATAAGCAAGCTGATAGCTATTATTAATATATTGAGATATTTATTATACAAAGATGTTAAATTAAGTGTAGGATTTTCTGTAGAGGCTTACCTGTTTAATACTTCAAACATAGATAATGGTATCTATTTCTGTGTGGACTCAGCACTACAAAAACTATTGCAAAAGTTTGAATGCAAAATTCAGTAAAGATTGCAGAGGAGACACTTCCTCAACAGATTTGCAAAGCTTTTCAAACAGTTGATTGAAAACATTGGGCTGATCTCAGCCATTTACAGATTTATGTCTAATTAGATTAATATAATACATACAAAACACTTTTCAAACACTGGTCTTATTTGGATTTTCATTTCGAATTTTTTTTTTAATTTGCCTGTTCTTAACAAAAAGGAATAATAATTTTAAAAACATCACACAGAAATAGGCTTGAACAGAAGTTTTTCTTTTCGGTATGCAGCTGGTAAAAATTGAAAAAATATCTTGGGTCATCAGAAATGATTCTTCCATCAATCACTGGGGAAAACAATAACCACATCCTGACCCCTTCTCTCCTGCATCTGGTTTTAACCATGACTGTCATTTCATAAGGAAAATACTATTACTGCCTTTATATCTCATTCAGTTATAATAGCTGTCCATTTTGATCACTTTAGAAAATATTATTTCTAAGACTATTCCTATGTATGGTGATGCAAGCTACCACCATCCACCCCAGGGAGAGGAAATATCAATGTCATTATCAGGGAAATATTTTAAGGGCTTATGTTGCAATTGGACATTACCTCAATATAAAAATATAGCAAAAAATGTGATTATACACTCACATACCTATGCAAATACTTTATTTAGAAGGCAACACACATCTAGCTACCACTGCTATCCTACACTGTGGGATACGAAGGTATTCATAGTGCTTTGGTATGGATTAGATCAGTTAATTACCAAGTCCATCACACCTACAGAAAATGTATTCAGATTGTCATATTCAATACCTCTGGGAGCCTGGAATTAAGCAACTAAGTCTTAGTATTAATGTAAGGAATTATCAGCTTTCCTGAACACATTAAGTCTAGATGGATGTCCCTAAAGCATTCAGTAAAATTCCCAGACACTTAATTTCAGTGAATTTGTGGCCTCGTGAAACATGGAGACAGGATCTACACTCATTTTTCCAAAATATGACCTGAAAAAGACATAAAGAAGGGGGAATATTTCTCTTTGGAATTTATTAATGCCAGCATGCGTGTGAAAATCACAAGAGAATCCGGATAGGAAGAGAAAAGCAAATGATCTATTAGTCAGTGGAGTCAGCTGTGGCTGCATGAACATCAGAATCTCACTCGTGCTGTTCCCAGCATCCTCCCAGTGTCTAATCAGCACAGATATGATGCCTTGCTTTAAAAAACCTGAAAATAATTTGCAAGTGTCATTTAAGATATGTCTAAGGCTACTTGTTCTGACGTAATCTCTCTTTTTCAATTCATGAAAATGTCAGAATCTTGCCTATATTTGTAGTGTTATACTAGCAGCTGGGAAAAACCTGCAAGCTGGTGGCCATTTCAAAAGCCCTGTTGACCTCTTTGGTCTTTTTTCTTGACAGGATCCACCCACAAAGCCCCAGACATTTAGTATGTGTCTGGATTTAAAGACCTAGCAAGACAATAGAGAACACTGCACCTTCAAATGTCTTGCTCCCTACACAAGCCTCTTTCCTCCAGGATCTGAGGGAGCTCCATGGAATCTCTTCACTTGGGCTTCCTCCCCCATGACTTCTGCTTTTCCCAGAGCTACATCTAATTTACCTGCTACATGTTCTCCCAAACCCTGGTACTTGCACCACTGTGTTTTTAGATGCAGACACAATGATGTAGTGATGATGTATCTGAACGTATCAAAGCCAGGAATGGATTTCGTCCTCAGCCCATTATCACCTCACAGCAGGGAAGTGCTTGGTTATTTATTAACAGAGAGGAACCGGAGGAAGATGGTATAATTTCCCCTAGGTCAGAATACAAACCTATATCCTTGATTTCTCTTCAATTGGTGAATATATCACCATATCTTCTGGAGTGGAATTTAAGCAAATGGTTCCTATTCCTCAGCCCACGTTCCTATGAACTTCTAGGAGAGAGTGGCATACTTGGATCCATGGAAAAACTTCTGTTCTTCTCTTTCTTAATGCAGATGCCCCTGCCCTTCATTTACATTCCCTCTTTGCAGAAACTGACAAGTCTCACAGGTTTCTTCATTAAGTCCCTTTGGAGACTTTACTGTTGCCCTTCACATTAAAAAAATCCCTATCTAATAACTTCATCTGGCTTTTAGAAGTGTGCATGTGTGTATATATAAATATATGTGTGTGCGTGAGAAACCACACTGCAAAAAAGAGAAATTTCAACAGATATTCATTGAGTGAAAGGAAAACTATGCAAGGAAATAAACACTGCACGCAAAATTATTCATTACAGAACTGCAGATGTTCCAGGCAAAGAGTATGAAGGCATAACTACTAGAAAGTATCTAACTCTGAAGCATATAAACAAAACATAAGTTTCAGCTGTTCGAATCAACTGTTGATTACTAAATGAAAACAAATATTTAAAGACAAGTTTAGCTAACAGATTAAATTAAATAAATCAATAAATCACAAAGTACTTATTGAGTTATTCAAGACAGACATAGAATGTTGATACTACCCACAGGGAAAAAAAAAAGGTTTTTGAAGAAACCTTCTGTACTAATTTATCAACTGAAAGTCCCAAGAATTGTTTGATTAAAGAAAATGATCTGCAGTCTATGAAACAGGCGTGCCTGTGAATGAAGATTTGGTCTTAATAACTGTAAGTGAGCAAAAAGGTTTAACACACTGCTGTCACCGTTGTGTTTAGAGGAAATCTCCAGTACATCATAATACAGTTGTATCACCTGAATTTTGAAGAGCTCTGATACCTGCCTGATATTCAACAAAACATCACACAACAGACTGCTGTAGTCAGGTCCTTGCCAGCCACACATAAAAGCGGGTTGAACACTGCAACCTGCAGCAATTAGCCTGATTAATTAGGTACGGAAGGAAAATTCATCTCCCAGCAGCTCTGTGTGCCATGGAAACACTTGAAATCCACTGGCTGTCTGCAGTGCACTAGGGGGGCTGCAAGTGTGGCAGCACTTTGAAGCTTTATCAGGGTAGGGTGCCTGCTCTGGGCTCTCACCACTGAGAGAAGAGGGTCACACCCTGAGTCAATTTGCTTTTCTTTCCCTCAGCTCTCAGGAATCAGACACAAAAGAAAGAGAATGTATTATTTCATGCTTTCTGAAAGGAGATTGTGTGAGCCAAACTTGTAAAACACACAGTACTTCAATCATAAAAATGCACCAAAGGAAGTGGTTAATGAGATCTTCAGGCTTAGCACGGCTCCAGAAAGTGATAAGGGGCCTGAACAACTCTCGCTTTCTTTTCATGGGAGACTAAAAACTCTGAGACACAATACAAGAATTTCTATCCTTCAAGGCTGCTGAGAATCAGTGACTGTAACACCCAGTCCTTTTCAGCCATCTCAAGTGCAGAAAAGTGCATTACAGCCATGTGAATGTATGGTTATGGGTCACCAGCTCAGCAACAACTTCTTGTTCCACCTGGGTGAAACAATCCCATTTCCAAATAATCCTGGTGTTTGTTTGGTGTGCTGGCAGGCACTGAGAAGGAACTGTGGAAGACACAGAGCATGAGAGAGAACCAAGCATTGCTTCATGTGGGAGGACTCTTCCTAAGAAAGAGGTTGACAAAAAGAGCTGTGACTGTGAGGGAAATATTTCTCCAGCAACAAACCACTGCCTAAATTTGGGTAGGACTTTGCTCAGCAATCATTCGGTGCTATGTCCCATGTTATGCAAAGGGATGTTTTAGAAATATTACCGTCCTAACATAAGCAGGAATAAAGAAAGGCAGCATGCTATGAAAACATTAGTACCAAGATGATGTTTGCTGTACTACATTTCACCATATTTAAAAATGGTAATGTGTCAGAATTGGAGACTGGATAAAACCAACCTGGGTTGAAAAAACCATAATAAAGCAAATTGTAATAAATGAACTTGGTCATTTAAACATGAAAGGACAACAAATTTAAAGCAGCAAGTGGCCTGAGATCCTTTTTTCTCAAATTGAACTTAAAAAGAAATCTTATTTGCAACTAATTAATCAGCAATTTGTGCAAGCGTCTTGCCATTCTTTGGATTACAAGCACTGCTGTAATTTCATTTACAAGCAGATTTTTTCCCTGTGTGTACACACTGTAGGGGGTAGTTTCAAAGCAATGCTCAAGGTTTTAGACATATCCCACTGGCCGAATAGAAATTCCATGGTTTAGCTTTCTTTTGGAGGGGCTCGAAATCCATTCCATGCAGATGGTGCCTCTAGAAGTTAATCCACAACAGAGCCAAAGACAAACTAGAAGTCTTTTCTGGACTGTGCAGTGCAGCAGGACTGAAGTAGCATTGCTGATCGTGTTCAGTTGGTTCTGGGCCTGTAGTTTTCCATGCAATTGGTTAGGATTTGCCTTTGGTGCTCCACTGTGCTCCAGAGTGCCTCTATGAACCTTTCCTCTCCAACAAATGCCAACAACAACAACTAACAACAAGTCTTATCCCCTGAGCTTGGCACAATTAAGGATACTGTCAGAGTATTTATACACAAAAGTGTTCTAGGATAAGATTTTCAAAAGCTTTGGTGGAATATAGAAACATTAATGAGGCTGAGGAACTTTTGAGAAACTCATCCTAAGCATACACTTACACTTTGTTTTTCATCTTTGCTTTCTAAACACAAAGCAGAGGAAGACCTGGCTCTGCAACATGCAAGAGGAGACCAGGATGGACGCCAGAACTGACACAATTTAGCTTCTCTGTGAGCTTAATATCCTCGAAATGTTTATGTCAATGCCAAATTTGACTGTCTTGGTCAAGGGATGCAATATTTATTAAGAGGGACAGAAAGACAACCATGAGATCACATAAGTCATACTTGAAAGCAACAAACCAATGAGCCAGTTCAAGAGACAATTGTACTGAATAGTGATTTTCTAAAGCCATCCTATTTATACAACTTCAGTACTCCATCTGAAGAGCCAATATTCAATATGCAAATATTTTGCAATAGAATGGGAAAGTCAAATATTATCAGGTAGCAAATATTAAAGCAAAACCAGAGAAGTTTAATGTTCACTGTGTCCGCTTTTCGATATTTTACAGATCTCGAATGTCAGTGATGTTGATAATTGTTTTAAAACAATTAATCAAATTAGCAAAAATCACTAGAAGAAACTTAAAATTCTTAATATGATATTTCAAACAAAATAAACCAAATAAAAGTGCATGGATTTCATACTCCTAGATAAATTTCTGTCAACCTGCAATTGAAATGTGCACTTCACAGCTACCATTTTGCACAGAGATCCTACTGCATATGAGATTTGTCCTGAATACTCACATTTCCCAGGATTTGTCATCTAAAGGACACGTACGGGTGCTGAGCACTGGGATGCTGGAAGCTATGGGACTCACTTTACACTGGTGACCATCAAGTCCTTGTGATTTATCAGAGCCCTGGCACAGAGCTTTGCTTACTGGGGCTGATGAACCCTGGTGTGGTTGGTGTGGCCATCCAGAGAAAGAAGTGGAAGCAGTGTGGATACAGGGAAAGAACACAATGCCTGTTCGTAGAAATAGGACTTTGCAATCCACACAGTCATAATTTTAAACGAAAATGAGTGGGAAAAACTCATCCTCCTATTAATATTACCTGCATATATTTAATGATTACTGTATCTCCACAAAACATGTTCCCGTTTGGGTAGAGGTTATGTATTCAACCATCATTCTTAAAATTGAACTATTTCCATGGATAACACCCCTGTTTATTCCAGTGTTTGTTTTTGTTTGGCAGGTGAAGTCTCTGCCTGCCATTGTCCCTGCTACAATGAATGCCATTTAAATCTGCTGCTTCAATGTATGTAAGGAAACATACCCTTCACCTGATGTATGCCCTCCAAGGCAACTGGCCAAATTTCAGTTCATTGATTTAGTTCTGCCTGACCGAAAATCAGTGCCTATTGTTCCCAAACATGTAATCATCTCACTGTATATAGCTAGTGCTGGCTAAGTGGCTTAGTGTTATTGATAAGAACCCACCCTGATGAGGAAAGAGAAGACTGCCAGAATACGTTATGGAAAATAAAAAAAGCTATTTTGCACACAATTTTCAGAAAGAGTTTCCAGTGCATGTGAGTAGAGGCTGCTCTGTGGATTGGCTGTCATAATCAAATCCTTAGAAAGGGATGAGAAATGAGCATATTATTTTTGATTTACTATCACTTCATTTATGATTTCCAGTTAATACAGATTCACAAAGCCGCGCCAAAGAGATACTAAAGGCCTGATTAGGGCTTTCCTAATTCAAGCAAAACGCATTCTCTAAGTCCTTTTGAAGCCTTTCAGGCTTCTGCCAACTCTTGCAATTTTTATTGCAAGCCTTGCAGTACTCAGTGTTTAGCTTAACATTTCAGCTCCTGGAGTTCTACAATGTATGAATCTTTAGTTTCAGTTTTAAAAGATGTTTATCACCTTCACAACTGAATAGAAAAAGTTGCAAAATAGACTTTTAAAAACTGTGAAAATAAAGGACAAAAAGAAGGAAGAACTTAACTGTATCATTTTGCTGAATAACTTCATAAAAAGGGAGTATTCTTAGACCAGATCCATGGTTTCTGAGTCTGAGTGCATACTTAAGGCTCCCCAAAAGTTAGCAACACCTATTTTCATTTAACACAAGTCCTGTTCTTGCAACAGTTGAGCTGGGGGATTTCTCTCCATGCTCATAAAGGTATGTGAAATGTTGAGCCTCTGCCCATGCAGTGCTGGGGGAGCAAAGGGCCTCTCCTGCAACCCTCAGCTCCTGTGCCAGTGGCTGGGGCTTCCCCCAGGTCTCAATGGCAAAGTGAGAAGCAGAGGAAACATGTCACTGACCACCCAGCTGGTGCCAGTTTTGCATCAACTCCTTGACCAGGCAGCCTCGTCCTTAAATTGTCTGCTCTAGAGACCTCTGTAGCTCTGTGGTGATCCTGCAGCTGTCTGGATAGCCTGGATATAAACCCACAGGGCAGTAAAGAGTATCCCTCCCACAATGGCTGCAAATCTGCACACTTGTCAACACTGAAACAACACAATGCTTGCTTTATTTCCCTCCTCCTCCCATCTCCTGATTTCCTCTTTAACCCACCCCCCTTCCACCCACCCCTTACCTGATACCTTTTGTTTATTCTGTGAGATATTGGAGGCAGGGACTTTCACGTTCTCTGTGTTTACACAGGGCCTTGCATGGAGGCTGACAGCTTGAATGCCATTATACTCAAAGGATGAGTAGGGGGGAGGATTTAAGGCACCAAGGAAAATGAGGCATTCACCTACTATTGATATTCAGTAAGCTTTGAGTACCTTTCTTCCCCTTTGAAAAATTTACATCTCCAATAATTAAGATGTCTGTCTCCACCAAAACATCCATTATTAAAATATTTCCAAGCTGGGAAAACCTTCATTTAGAGTCTCTAGGAAAAAGCGTTTCTTTCTCAGAAGCACTAAGACCTCCTTTATCTAAAATCATGCACAACACTATTCAGCATACTTTCTAGAAATCCCACATGTATCCTGCATCATATATTGCCTTTGTTAATATCTGTGAGGAAGCAGAGACTCCGTCAATTAAACATTGTAGGTTTTTTAAAAGAACCTTTCCTATAAATAGAGATTTAAATGATCTCCTTTAAGTATTGCAATCTTTAATTGAATTCAATACCTCTGCAAATGGAGCAAACAATCTCTGACTGATTAGATCATTTGCTTCTATTCTATTTCAGCCAAGCAGTGGTTTGTAGTAATGTAGGGTTTTTTCATTAGCAATTGCAGTTCAGCTGCATATTTTCTTCAATAACCTAATTAATGCTGGAGAGGTAACTTTTCTTCTTGGGCATTACCATATGTCAATGTAGTTGACACTCTTGCAGAGGTTATACATAGGCAAAAATCAGAAAAAAAAAACCCAACAAAAAACGTAAAGGACAAAAATGAAAGAGAATGAAGAAATTAAAGGTAGATTTTTTCATGAGGTGGTAAGTGCCTTCATCTCCAGTGACATCAAGATGGAAAGTGATTACTCAGCACCCTGCAGGACAGATCCATGGGAGCCCCATGGGTCATGAGCTCAGAAATTATTACATGCAGGTAGAATAAGAACTAGGTATGAATGAAGAGAAGAAGTTATGTCCCTAAGGTGATTCAGTAGCTTCCTAGGTCTTTGTTGCATGAATAGTACAGCATCCTGCAGACAAATTTCAGCTCTGACTTTGAGATTTTATCAATCTCTCGAAATCAAATCATAGGCCTGATGGCAAACTGTGCTCCGGTGCAGTCCCTGACTAATTAGGTGTATGAAATGACACATAGAGATTTTACCAGGCAGGACATTCAGACATAGATGAAGTCAAGAAAAGCTCATTTATACACTCAAGATTCCCCAAGTGCTTCAGGGATGTTACCATGGAATCCTTTCCTCATTTGATATCAGGCTCATAAATCGGGAATTTCCCATCAGATGCATGAAGTCCTTGCTCCAGCCAGGCTAACAGGTGAGAGAGGCTGATCAAAACTTTCACCCTCAGAACATGGTTTGGAGAGATGCTCTGCACCTCTGGATGCTCCTGGAGCCTGCTGGAAACTCCTCATGGTGGGATCTCAAAGAGCTCCCACTCTTTACGGTATTTTGGCATAGCCACTTCAGCCAGAGAGGGATGAGGAAATGGCACAACTGCTTTGAGGTCTCTCAGCCCCAGTAGCTGTGAAGTTCTCTAAAAAACTGAGCAGATGTTCTGATAGAGTCAGTAAGGGCCACATCTCATTTCAGGCACCGCAGTCTAGAAACAAGTCAGCTTTGGAAGATCATTTTTCCCCTAATTGTCTTGTTTTCCCTCTTCAGAGAAATTTACACCTCATCTTAAGCTGTTAGCTTAAGAAAATTTTCTTCCAAAAAATATCCCATTGGAACACCTCAAAAATAAAAGTGTTAGTGGCTAAACATGCAAATAGTGTGCAAATTATACTGGGGAATACTCCCAGAAACTGAGGCCAACTGGCAAAGCAATTATATCAGTAAACTCCGGCTGCCTACGGCTCATGCAAGGTGCCAACTGAGAATGGTCTCTGTGACATTTTTCCTCCAAAATTGTGCCTGGGAGTTACATGACAGAGTGATAGAGGCCAGCAGTATGCTGGAAACTGACAGAACAGCTTAACTTTGTTTAATTTTAATTTAGCAACATTAATTGAGCCCAAATTCTTCCACCCTGTGAGGGTGTTCTATGCTTTTAGAGGCAGACCTTCTCATTGGTAAATTTGATGAAGCCTTACATTTTGTCACTGCAAAATACTGAGGTCAGACTAGTTGGATAATAGAGTGCAAGATACTATTTAAAATAGGATTAATAATGAAGGAAATGTATTGCTATTTAGTAAATCTCTGTAACTTACTGCAATAATTATTAAAACCCTCTGCCACCTGCAAGTCAAAATGTTGGGGTTTTTTTTAAGGCTCATTTTGAAGTTAAATGTACTGCTTGAAGTTTGTTAAATACCAATTTTCCTTTTACTTTGCTGCAGTTTTCGGTCCATAGTATAAAGCATACAAAGACTCTACAGACAGAAAAGCTGAAGTGTCAAGTTCGATACCCCAATCAAATTCACTCTGTGACTCGAGTTTTTACACAGAAAACAGGCAACCTGACCTCAGCCTCTGTCTAACGTGCATGTGCTTCATTCTTGAGGAAATGAAGCTCATTCAGCTCATACTGTCCCTCCCTACAGCTCATGCTGCTTTCTGTGTTCCTTGTCCTACTTCTGGATCTCAGGAGCATAGCTGTCATGGCTTGATGGCCAAACAAGCATATGAACCAAATGAACACAAGAAAAGTTTTTAGCAGTGTACCCTTTTTTCTCAGTTTGGTTGAGGGGTTTTTTTATTTGTTTTGATTTGGTTTTTTTAGGAAAGAATAAGTATGAAAGAATCTTTCCCACCACAGCAACGTCTTGCTAAGTTTAAGGTTTTTAAAGCACAATGTCTGACTGCTGTTACTCAGGGTATCCACAAGATGAAGGTACTTATTTCACTCACCTGTTTTTCTCCCCTCCTTTCCCAATAATTAAATTCCCCCACATATTATACAGAGATCCTGACAAAACCTGAAAGTAACCAGATATATCACCAAATTCACGAGACAAAAATAACCTCAACAAACGATAAACAACAGGCTATGACTTGGAGCCTGAGTCTCCCATGGTGCAGAGTGCTCTTAACTCCCTCTGCTGCCACTGCCTCATATGAAGAATCCTGCCAGAGAAGATGATCAATCTGACTGGAGAGTGCTAATTCCCTTTCTTCCAGCCTCTTGAAACTTTTTGTCTTCACACCTCCTTCCTGTTCTCTCTTAAAACTGGATCTCTTTTCTCTATCTCGTGGATAAAGTCACCACTTCATTTCATTATCTCTAATTCCAGACATCCTGCATTCCTACACTGAAAGTAATCGATGTAAGCCGTCAAAGGAAGAAAGGGTATTTAAAAATATGCACCACTATGAAGAGGGATGACAGAGCAATATAACTCAGCATCAGAACAATCTGAACTGGTAAGTTTGCCTAATTTAGAAGAACAGGAAAGTTCTTACTTTCCCTCTAAATGCTGATGAACACCACATCTGTGAGCCACGTATGGCACACAACTTTCAACCGTACCTCATGCATTTCTTTAACAGGAACAATTTCATCTGCAGAAGGAACGCAACAAAGGAAGCTGCATTCAGAGGTGTGAAGGTATTTGCAAAAGGCGAGGGAGCCGACTAACCTGACCAATGGGTTCTTTGGTCGGAGCCTTTCCTCTTCTGGCGGTGCTTGTGGCCAAAGTGGTGGTTGTTTCCATGACTGACGTGGACATCTCCGACTGCATCGCGGTGGCTGTGGACTCAGTTGTCATAGAGGAAGGCACTTCACCAACAAGTCTCACATTTCCTTCTATCACGATGTTGGCATCATTTTCTGCTGCCATATTCAGAACTTTCAAGCCATTGTAGTAAAGACCAGAGAGCTGGCCTTGGAAAGGGTGGCCACGTTCCTTGCCTCCAATTTTTATGGTTGCTTGGCTATTGAAGATTGTGAGCTGACGCCCTGTGAAGATAATATTATATACATGCAAAAATGTTGACTGTGAACGCTATACTCTACATGAGTGATAACAGATTTTCATGGGGTGAAAAATGAGAGCAATAAACTATAAGAAAAGGATTTGACTCATAATTCATTGCTTTTTAATGAGGTGTCCATGAAATGCATAAATTTTGAGAAGCATTTGCATTTTTCTTAATTTACAACGTTTTGGGATTTATATGTTTTTTGCTAAAAGGCCAATCAAATATATTTGCAAATGTGTTTGGCACTACAAGATATACCCCTCTCCCTTTTACCTGAAAGCAGTGTTAACCTTTTGGTGTGTCTCAAGAATGCCAGGTTTTCTAATTCCTTAAGATAACTTTTTCTTCATGTCTGCCAACATTTTAAAGTTTGGGGTTTTTTCCACGCAATGCAGCATAGAGCCTATAGCTTTATGTATAAGTGAGTTTATGTATGTATAGACATATACAAATATGTATATACACACAGACAAAGTTTATATATATGCCAACAAGTCACTAGGTCAAGTGAATTTTAAAGAATTTATGCAGTAATCTGTCACATCTCTATATATGTGAATATTTACATTTTTAATTAAATATTTCCTTTTCGTATTTAAAAGTTTATTTCCCTTCAACATACACACTGAAAAGAAACACATGGTTCACACTGAATATCTCAGAGGCAGATTCAAAAATAGATGTCTGATTGGCTTTCAGCAAGGCTATCAATTAAAATAAAAGATTTTAGATGCAAAAGCGGCTTCAGAAATGATACACATACCGATGGAGAAATCATGGCACATTTCCATTAAACAGAGAAATCCTCAGCAACAGTACCACTCTTAGTAAATAGAATAGTCACTTTAGCAGATTGGTTTCTGCTCACAAAAAGCATGCACACAACTTTAAGTTCTGTTTTAATTAGTGTTTGTTCCAAAATCCCCTTAGAATGTTGCAAACGTTAAAGGGACTTCATTTTGATTGGCAATTCATCTTGCCCACTATTTAAGATACCTACAGTTTAAACAAATTTTTTTCAGGACCATAATGAAGATATCATAACTACAGATATTTTTAGTTAATAATTTAGATGCTGGAACATGTAATATAATCTATGAATGATTTATAATTTTTGGTTAATGTTTGCTATGAGTACCTTCATAGATTGAGTTAGTGGATTATATTTAACAGTCCCTTTAACCTTAAGTTAACAGGGTAAGATTATTAAACAGCTGGTACTTCTAGAAATGTATAGAAATTATTATACAAGGTATGCAAATATTACTCTATATTTTACTTTTTAAAATTTGTTTTAATTTAGTTTTACTGAAATTTATTTTTTATGTTTATTAGTGTTACAATGAAGCACTACTTGGTTATGTTCAAATTATTTTTTTATTTGAAGTTTTAATCAATGTTTTTTACCTTTGTCGAGTAGCCATTCATCAACTACTCGACCAAGTCGATATGGAATTCGCTGTCTAGCAATCGCCAGGCGCTCGTTATCATTGTTTCCTTTAAAGTTTAAAGAGACATTTCATTGGTTAAAATCTGTAAGGTCAAAGGTTAAAAGTTAATACTTAAAGCTTGAGCTATACAGTTGCCACATGATTTTTTGAAATTTGGAATTTTAAAAAGTGCTACCTAGAACATTTCATGGTTCAGACTTTTCATTCATTCATTTATTTTATTTTAGCAAACAAAATTATTCCTATGTTAATTGAAAATTAGAAATCTGCATTTGAGCTAGGTTATTAAACTTACGTTATAGACAGACCCAAAAAACAAATTTAAACATCATCGAATGGCTTTACAAAAAAATGATAGTTGACCTCAGGGTTTTGTCTTTTTTGATGTTTCTTATTAACTAGTTAAACATGTTCAGGTGAAACAGGTTTAAGTTTTCAAAAGACATCCAACCTCTCACTCCAGGTTAGTCATTTAAAGAAGAAGAACACAACTCTTAATCACCATCTAAGGCACACTTACTTCTTCTGTCTAATAATAGTCCTGCTGTAACTTACTCCTAAGCAGAAAAAAAATACACATTTCTTTGCTTCATTTAAATAAAATCCAGAGATTCAAATATATGGTACAGATCAGACCAGGGCATTCAGTTTGTGCATTCTCTTAGGACTCATTAACAATGTCTTGAAGAACACCAAGGCTTTGACAAAAGTGACTTGCTGAAAGGTAGCCTGGTTCTGAAACATGGAAGTGCTTTAAAATTTAGCAAGAGGCCATCTGTGGTGGGGTTTCATAAATTAAGAGCTAACCAGAATTCAGCAATGCAAAGGACAGACTTGTCATATTTGCCAACTGTATCTATTCTCAGTCAGTGCAGAGATCTCTGCCTCCTTTAACTAAAATAGTGAGATAAAATAAGGCTGGTACCATCACAAAAATAGCAGATGAGGAATAATTAGCAAAACACTTTAAATATTTACTTGCAATTATAGTTTTTTTGTGTTTGAGTTATGTAGTTGTGATCCCTCAGAAAACCACTTAGGAGAATGGCAAACCTAAATATTTTCTTCAATGGTGGCAGCATAATTTTAAACCATCAATATCTTTTTCTTTCATTGTATTGGTTCATATCAGTAAAGAATCTGAGAGATAAGAAGAGCCAGATGAATAAAAAGCAATCATTCAGAAATCACATCCAAATACAAAGTCAATCTTATTGGCTCAAATGTGCATATTTTCTTAGACTTCCAAACCCACTGAACCAACCAAGGAACCAAGTCCTCTATCTGCAGTGGAAATGTAAGCACACACTGTAGTAAAATCACATAGTGCTCAGAAAGACATGTTGCTGAGCTAGAAGGATCCTACTGCTAATTATCAAACAAATATTATCCAAATTCAGGAGATCAATGTTCTAGTTTGTCACAAAATTATGAGCCATAACAGGCTTGCAGAGAAGAATCAGTAAAATAGACCTCCCCCCAAATTGCAAATGAAACCATGGTGGTTTTATGCAGATATTCATTCTGCAGCAATGAGAACTGCTATTTTCCATGTTTCATGCGTCCCTCACTTGGTTCAGCATGGCTATAATTCACCATGCCAGAAGCTGATCTACTTGCTTTTGAGGAGATGGCCTTTTCCTGCTGGTTTTCTTTCCAAAATAGAATCATAAAACCGTTTGGGTTGGGAGGGACATTTGACGATCATCTTCTCCAACCTCCCCAGCTCTGGGTAAAGACATCTCTCACTAGATCAGGTGGCTCAAAGCCCATTTGACCTGACCTTGAACCCTTCCAATGACGGGACATCCACAACTTCTTTGGACAACCAGAGAAGGCTGTTTCACAACTTCTCTGAGTAAATATGATATGTGAATGTCTAATATGTCGTATTAAAAAGTGGATGGATATATACATATATATATTTTTAAAAATATACATTTTGTTTCTATGTACATTTCTCTCTGTTCTCAACACTTAGATATATTTTCCTTAAGACAGAACTGAAACTGTACATCAAACATTTTACTGAAACTTTCCCTTTTGTACTTCTCCAAGGAAGTGAAAATTTAGAATTAAACACATCACGACTCAATGACTGTGATGATGTGAGAACACAGAAAGTTTTAATTCTTTTTTCCTGTTATGATTTTTTAAATTACTGCTCTTCCTCCTGGCCTCCTTTTCTTACAGCAAACTTCCTGTGACTAAATGGAAATTTGAGAAGTACCAGAAAAAAAACCATAAGAAATGTCACGTGACAACACAGGAACCAAAATAAATGGTACGACCCTACATGTTTCTGTTCTGGATTTGTATCTTCCATCAAAATATGTGTGCATATATGTATACCAGTGAGCTAATAATTTATTTTTTCTGACAGTCAGTTGCTTTTAACACGTTTAGCTTTTCAATAAGATGTTTCTACAGTTTTTATTGAGGCATTATCAGTTGAGTCACTGAATAAGTGAGAGAATGTCCTATTTCTAAAAGGTTTCCTCAACTTAAAGTAAATGAATCATGAGTTTTAGTTAGTGTCGAGTACCTTTTTTTTTGGTTACCTATATATAAAAAAAAAAACAACAAACTGGGGGAGGGGGTGAGATTCTTCTGTATCATTTATAAGAAATGCTAAGTTGTTCAGAAGAGGTCTGTGGGCATAAGGAATGAATTAACATAATGGAAATAAGTCTCATGGATAGAGATCATCATTCACTCACCAACTTCACACGCTGTTACTCACTGGATGCCTTTCATGAACAAACTCTCGCTAGATCCCACAAGAACCAGGCAGCTGTGGCAAAATGTTCACCATTGTCTGTACTTGGAAGGCATTAAACTGTGTTTATTCACCCAGTAAATCAGGAACATTTGATAAGAGGACCCTCTGCAGCCCCCAGAGTAGATCCTTAGTGCTATTGCAACTGTCTGCTGTAATTCCATGACTAACAAGGGATCTATCCTAGGCAAGGTCCACTCTCTACACTCTGCAGCTGCTCCAGAACATCTCTGTGGTGATCCTGGAAACTCCTCTGTGAATTAACAGCACAAATTTAATCTTGGCTAGCTTATACATTTCTTTGAATTATTTCATAAAAACATACAATATGTATGGGTTTTGAAACTATTATAATGTGATTCTATCAATAAATTATGTTTTATACTAGCTGCAGCAGTCCTGCACCACTGGGAGCAAAATTCAAATGAAAAGCAAGGAAATAACAATTTGATTCATAAAGGTCACACAAAAAATAATTGCTGATTACATTAGCCCATTCCTCATCAGAGGAAAAGTGTGCTGTGAAATACATCTCAATTTGACACTATTACATTTGCTTAAATTCTTCTAGTGTATAATATAAATGGGAAGGCTAGGGGGAAATGGTGTGGAACTTATCTGGATTTAGTTTCAAGGAGAACACATGGATTTAGTAATGATGAAACCAGTAGAGACGTAACAACTACATTAAGAAAAAATTATACGAAGAATGGAAAATAATGGAAACTCCATTAAAAGCAACAAAAGTCCTATTACTACATCATGAAAAACACCCATAATTTCAATAACTGCTTCTTCCCAAACAGCTGGTTTGGGTCATACACTCAGCTACAACGAATCTGGATAGACCCAGTAAAACTGTATGCATTTCTCTCATTTTATAATCTCATCCCCAGTAGAGAAATCATTAATGCCACAGATTATTTTCCTCAGGAATATTCAGTTCACGTTTTCCTACCTTCCTTTATTTATGCTTGTTTTTACCAATATGGTGAACCACAAGGAACTTCTTCAGTAAAAACACTTCCAGGAAGGTTAATAAATTTTTTCATACTCTAAATAAACCTGCGGCTTTGAGATTTTATTTCTGCTACCCTTCTGAAAGATTAAGTGCTCTGGCAGGCATCCTTTCAGTCGTAATTCATAAAATTCCCCCGATGTGCCTAAACTTTAATTGTAGACAGCTATGTGACTATCCAGCGTTATTCTTCCAGGTTATATGGCCAAGATTTCTTTGATTAAAAAAGCTGGGTAGAAATGATTCACTCAGGATGTGCACCATGACATTGTCTAACCTGATTGAATTCTAGATGGCTTCATTCTTCTGCCAAACAGACAATATTTTGTCACAACAGAGTGTTAATTCCATACAGGCAGAAAGGCTTCAAGGGAATAACAATAATTCCAAAGAATCAAGGAAAGCAGAGAAGAGCAGCAAAGGTCAAATCTTCAAGTCAGAGCTAAATCTTCTGTCACAACTGAGAAGAAGCAGTCCAAAAAAACTTTAATCATACGTTTATATCTATAGGTCAGCTGGGACAAACCAACTATGTGAACTTCACTAATATGTATTTTATCCCTCCTGATTTATTATATTGTCAGGGCTGGAGTGTAATTCTATTTTGTGCTCTGAAATAAAGGTGTCAGTTATTGATGTGAAATAGCAGCATCCTTGAAAGGGAATAAGCAAGAAGGTTGAAAATCGTGAGTCTGTGAAGAACAACCTGGACTAGAGAATATTTTCTTTGAAACAAACCCTTTAACAGAATACAAATTCACATTGTTAGTCCCAGTGATCTGTTAGGGAAATAAAAAACAAAGGTTTAGAAACCAAGGTCTATCTCCATTTATAAACAACCCTCTCTCCCTAGCCTTGCTTATCATGATCTTGACACTGCTATTTCTGAATCATGACTCCCCTGACATCTGCAAGAGGAAGACAGAGACCCATATCATTCCTCCAGAGGCAGTTAGGGATGAAACCTAACTGAAACGTCAACTGCTTGGCATTAGAGGAAGCCACAGCCGCTCTGGGTGGGATACGGGAGCAAACAGTCCACAAAAAATCTCACCTGGCCAGGAGACGAAATCATAATCTCAGTTATGGCCCACTTAAGTTTTTTCATATCATCTGTTTCTACTATTGTGCACATATATTTGAGACTGGGTTGCGTTGGGGTAGAGGAGAAGAGGTCCAAGTTCACCTCGGGAAGTCACTGTGTTAGTGGGGGACACTTCTCTGACCTATATTTTTGCTGAGTGCTTACAGACTTCTCTAGCCATTGTTTGATCCAGGAGTGAGCTTTGGATGATCAGATGAAGGAGTGTGTCCTTTTCTGTTGCTGAAAGATGTCAGCTCTACTTGTCAGTGGTCAGCCTCGAAGATGCTGTATCAGGAGTTACGTACCCAGAAGGCTGATTTGGGCCTCCTCCAGTTTTCAGAGGGAAGGTACATGCACAGTCGGAGAATATGAACACTTTGAACCAACCTTACCGTCAGCTCAGGGAGAAGATAAAAGTGCAAAGCAACTCTGAAGTTAGAGAAAGAACCTGTAGCAAATAAGTAAGAGGGCAACTCTTCAGTGCCTTACCTTCTCGAGAAAATTTAACCTATAAGGACAGAAACCACCATGAAGTACAACTTCTCCAGACTTTGAAGTGTCAAGCCTAGCAAGTGCATATTAAATGACCAAAATATAATATGACCCTTTACACCCTACAGGAACTCCCAAATTCCTTATAATGAATATTAAGCATCCAAAGAGGCTATTTGCCCGAAGAATGACTGATAGCAGTCTTCATAGCTGAGTAAAATCTCTCACTGGTGGCTGATAACACCGCTAAAAACAAAGCAAAACTTAGGTTTGCCTTTAAGAATACAATTACCACATTTATTGAAAGATGTCCATTTATCCTATAGACTGTACCAAAACATCTTATATTCACCTGTAAGCTCCTTATCTCATGCTTGCGTATTAAACAAAGTAAATAATATTTTTACAACTTTCTACAGGATTAAACTGAGAACTCTCATTAACCTCTCAGAGGGAGCTGAACCTTCACTTCAAATCAACTATCTTCTGCCCTGTTTTGTTTTTGATTACTTTTCACTGGATTAATTAGTAATTAAATGAAGGGTATGCTCTTCCTGACTCTCACTTCCTCACTATAATGCAGTATCTGTCTCAGTTTGTGCAGTGCTGGATTGCTTATTTTGAGAGATTGGTGTATTATATCAAAAACAAGCAAGAGAAGATGAAAAGCAACAAGAAGCAGATAAGAAAACATAAGACTTGTCTGATAAATTAAAGGTCATATTTTATTATCAAGAGTTTTAAAAAGATCCTTTGTACTGCCTGTGTAGTATTTAAGGAGCTAATATTATAGGGCTGCTGCTAAAATAGGCAGGAAAATTGATAGAAATCATTGAAGAGGAATGAATTGTTGTGAGTATGGTACCACATCCCCCCAAGAGTGACATTTTATAGTTCTCCAAGGTAAAAGGACTCTGAACTGTTTCTAAATCATAATGTCACAGCATTTAAGGTTACATTTTCAATATAAATTTAACCAGAAGTTGACTGTAAGCAGTTTCTTATTCAATAGATTTTCAACAAGTGGAAAATGGAGAACATTTTGAGCCTATTGCATAGAAAATTAGCTAGATCTGAGATAGCAACCAGCTACCGAGGGTGTTCTACTGACTTTTGCCCAGGTAGTAATCTGAATGATCTTCATTTCATGCTAGCAAAGAGGTGCTATATAGAATGCCTCTTGACAGAAATAATACATTACATAAATGAACAATGGCAAATGGGAAACACTGTGCTCAGCTCCCATTTTAAATTCCCACTGGGCTGTAACTCCATGAATATCCAGTAGTCAGGTAGAATCCATCAATAAGAAAGGACTTATTAACTGTGTGGTAAGTCTCCTAATTAAGTTTAATCACCACATAAGTTCTGAGTTCAGAATAAGGACAAACTGTCAAAAGGTCATCGCTCATAACCTTGCATTTTATTGTAGTCAGTGAAAGGCTTTGAGAAAATCTATTTTTCCCATAAGTTATGTGTGGACAATTTGCAACACAAAAAGTTATCTGAAACAATTGGAAAAATCTTCTGGAGTTAAATCCTGCTCTTGGTTGTGTGGCTGATAAGAGAAAATAGAGTATTGGCCTTCAGTTGTGCTCTCCAAAGCTGCTGCAATTGGGCTGCTTTAGTAGACTGTGCAGGGGCAGGGCAGGGTGCAGATAAAGTCATGCTCATTACATGACCAGATTTATAAACACTTTAAGAAATCAAAAGCACTCAGCATCAACCTTCATGCACAGCTCACAAACTAACTTGGCTGGAGCTGTAAATTTTAAAAATGTTGATTTCACATTCATGTTCTTTCGCAAAACATGAAGATGCTGGAGTTAACCCCTGTGTTCCAAAGTCCTGGGACATACAGGAGCTTTGTGACACTTGCTGCACCTGCCCAGGCTGTACCATCTTATTCTCCTAGGAATAAGCATAATTACACACAATCCAACAGGAACAAAACAGAGGTCATTCTTTGGACCAGAGTTTGCCAAGCAGAAAAAAACAAGTGTGCCCATATAGACAGAAAATGGCATTTAAGAGATAAAAATCTGTTCTGTGTCAGCAGTGCAGGCAAAAAAAAAGTGAAAAAAACCTAGCCCTTGGCCAAAGCAAGCTCCAGACTTTCAGTTCTGTCTAAAAGTGGCATTTCAATTTCTGTATTTAAGCCTTGCAGACATTTTACTACAAAAGAATAATCTATTTCAAATGGAAAGATTTAAATTTGTACACATAGCGGGGTTTTAATGCTTTCGGCAAGACACAGAAAGAGAAACTGTAAATAATAGAAACAGATGCTCACTGGGATGAAAGCAGAGGAGTTCTTTAGGACCAAAGAGCTATAATGAGAAGACCACCATGGAAAAGTGTAATGGCTGTGGGTAGATTCTCAGAAGAGGTTTAATTTTATCTGTTAAAAATTGAAATAATCTCATTTCGTATGTGTATATTTAAAAAAAAATCACTAATAATTCCCCTTTAATCTGTGGTATGTTGCACATTATTATAACTTTTTATAAAATGCAGATCATTTTCTAATAATCTGAAAAATATTTACAATGAGATAAGGTTTTTCCTCTTGTGATTATATTTTACCTCTTTTTTTTTAAAGTAGTACAACTTATAAATACTGAGAATTGTTGTGAAACATTTGATTTTTACACGGTAATTTTGACGAGAATTGAAAAGTTCATTGCTCAGATACTCTGAGTTTCTATACTCAAAACTCTTCTATATTTTCCTTCTTGTACAGTTAGGAAGTTCTCAAGGAAGGGAACGTCTGGTTACCATAATAGGTTTATCACTTTCCTGATATGTCTCCTTCATGAATTCTCATATTCTCTGCATGAAAATGGGACAAAGACCCACTGCTGAGTAAAGATCTTGAGTGGGAAATAGGCAAGAGAAGGGCTGTCAGCGTCGGCACAAACCACATCCGTGCAAAGTCCATTTCGGTGCACTCTATTCCGCAAAACTCCATAAAGGCACACCGAGCATCAAGCACGGAAGCACTTCTCAAGTGCCTTCCTAAATCATGGCCTGGAAATGTCTTTGAAGCTACAAAGCTCTCCTTGGATGCTTTCGGATAACAGATGGTGTCAAGGTAGCCTTGGGCCTCTAGAAGAAAAAGCCAGTGACTCCAAAGCCAGTCCCAACACGTGGATCTGACCTGCATTACCTAAGCCAAGACATCCCATGCTTTAAGCTCTTGCCTGGGACACACTTTCATAAGAGGAGCTGCTCTGTTTTAAAACTAACAAGGCCACATTTCGGATGGGCAGCGCAAAGCTGGCAGCTAACTTTCATGTAGGTCCAAATGTATTGGCTTGATTTTCAGAGCAAATATGAGCTCAAACACCAGAATGAGGAAACAATCAATACTGGACTGTGTAAGCATATATGAATTTGCAAGGAAATAGGTAATCACTAGTCAGTTGTCAATATGTTTAATTTTTCATTTTGTTTTACAAAAATCCATTTGCTGATGCAATATCCACAGTGTGGACCTGACTTCTACTTTGAAACACTTATGAAATGTTAAATGGGAAAAAGATCAACTTTAGAAAGAAAATAGCTCATTTAGCACAATTTACACATCCACTTTTTCTACTGAAACCACTTGACCTTTTAAAAACATACTGAAACCCACCATGTTGAAATTAAATAAGGCTATTATCATCTTTCCAGCTTTATGAACTCTTGTAGCTTCTCTAACACGAAGCACTAATGCATTATTAAATATAATGTAATATGCTATTTAAATTATTTTTATTTCTAAACGATGGTACTGGGCAAGGTGAAGTATTAAATAAGCATCTAATTCAAAGCAGACAGTACACTAACAGCTAAGCAGATGACTTACAAATGAAATATTAATGCATTCCAGTTTAATAAGCATATTTCAAGACAAAATTCAGGAGTATGAGCAGGAAGGACTACATCAGTCCTTTAATCTGTTGTCCATCATCACCCATCAAAGTACTGGCCTGGACTCAATAGATCAGATGGGAAAAGGAAACTGCCTCCTGTCCTTGCTTTTATTCGTACGTTTACAGATTGGCCACAGCTTCTAAAGCAGGACACTAACACTTAGAAACAAAGTTTCACTGCTGAGGTTGAAGTATTATCAATTAACACTAAAATATGTTTAACTGCCAGAATGGATTGTTACCACGAATAAAGTACAAGGCTAAAGCAGGATTCTGACAAAGATTGGAATAATATTCCATTTTGTTTTCTGCACAGAACACCCATGGTGCTCACATCCAGAGAGCTATGACAGATAAGGGAAGTGTACAGGCAGCAGATTATTTTTGACACACTCCTGCAGCATGGCTCATCTCTCCAGCTCAGCTGGAAAAGCTGCACGCAGGCTTACTCTGTGGAATGCTCTTTAGTTAAAGTCAGCTACTGCAAAAATTACATGCAACAAACCGTGAGCTTTCAGATAGAATGGACAAGTAAGCAGCTAAGAATCATTCCTTACATATCAGAATTTATGGATGTATAAATATACAAAGGTGACAAAAAGAAATATGAATGATATATCAAGATTTAAGTAATATTTCCAATATTCTCTCTCTGCTCTTTTACAAGCATATTCTCAGTTTGATGCAACAGGACTGACATATTTAAGGCATTGCGTAGCTGTTAATCAGCACAGTAACGTTTCTGAATATAGAAATGATACTTCCAATTTTTTTTTTTCTATTCTGACTTTAATTCCTGGAAAGTTATTGCTATCTCTGCATTATGAACACATTGCTACTGTAGCATTATTCTTATATTGATTATACACTCCTAAGACATTGGCCTAATGTTGACTGCACATCACAGGATATGACTATTAGCCCACTAAATCAGGTATTCAGCCATGAAACTATTCTTTGGTTAAGTTATAACCTGTAAGAGGCTCAATCAGGACTTCCAGGAAACCACCTTCTCCTGGTGTGATGACACACACGACAGAGGTAAATCTCTCAGAAGTGAAGACCAAGGCTCGCTTGAAATTCTGTGCTCATTTCTTCCATGAATTTCTTAGTTCTGCTTACAGCTTTCTAGGACCATCTAAAGAGCACTGTAACCGTCTACTGTTTTCTCCTCCTGAAAGCACTTAGACTGCAATCAAGTCACTGCATAGTTTTCTTTTTGGCAGTAAAAATCACTTAAGATTGTGTCTCTCCGGGGATCTCATTACACACACCCCCCAGTATGTTTCCTTCCATAGAACCACAGAACCCAGGTACAGAATTGGATACTTGTTCCAAAGATTGTTCCAAAGTGCTTCAAAAGGTGGCAAAATCTTCCGCAATTCTTAATTTTGTGCCCACAAAGCAATTTCCATACACTCTTTTGTCACAGCCTCACTTGATGCTTCATACAGGTCTCCCTGGAAGATGAGAGCCCCACAAGTGTCTTCTTGGAATTATATTTCTCCAGGACACCGTCTACATTGCCATAACCTTTTTAGAGCCAGTAGAGAACTCCAGGGGGTGGGGGGGGCCCAGTCTGTGAGTGTCCCTGAGAACTATCCATTGTATGCAATACTGAGCTTATTAGCTCAGGCTGACTAATGAATAATTAACTATATTCACTGCTCAGCACTTGGATGAGGAGTATCCGCTAGCTTTGCGGTTGAAAATGAGATGTGTGGCCGTGATGTGCAGGCTCCCCAAAGCCACTGCCACACCACCCTCTGCAGTGTTGCTCCTCTCTGACTGTAATTTGGCTCTTAAAGGATGATTTTTATGCACAGGATACCTATAAGCCCCAGAGAACTTAATAAAATGGGAGGAAGAACCCACTGAGCCTGAATCCTCTCTGTCCAAATCCCTCATGTGTACCATATCCTACCACAGCATTTTAGAAGTGATAATGCAGCCTTGGCTGAGTTAGTGCTTTAGTTCAGACTAAAACTCACTTGAATTTGCATGAAGGAAACTCCAGGACTAGGGCCCTAAAATAAGACGCCCAAGAATCCGTGCTCTGAAAATGAGAGAATGCTTTCAAGATTTAGCCCTATACCCAGCTACAGTAATGTTTTTAGCACCATTTGTTCTTTTGCAAAGGGCATATTTATTTTGTGTAAATGTAATTTAAAAAATTTAAACCTCTCCTTTATTAATGCCCATCAGTTCTGTGAAAGAGGAAAATCAAAATTGTCTTTATATATAGTTAACCTTGATGACATTATGTTTAATTCATTTTTTAATGTCCACTAAACCTGCTGCTGCACCAGGAAAGCCATTTAACTCCTTAGAAATAGTTCACTGAGGAAAATAAACCATTCACATCTCAATTAAAGCAATTTGTAAAAGCATAATTTCACTGCCTTTAATTCAGTTAACTTCTGCATGTAAGTGGTTGAAATTAGGATGCCCTTTACAATGTTGCATGCTTCTGATACACTGAGGGATACTCAATTTCTGCTTGGAATTTATTTGAAATTCTGTATACTACACAATCTGACCCTTGTGAAGCTCATAAGAGTTCTAGGTTATATAAATCATACAAGGTTTTCTTTTTTGACTGGCAGGATAGGCTAAAAAAAATATCCTCTGGCTTAGCTATACCTTCCTAGGGTCTAGGTAGCTCTTTGAACATTTCTGGTACACTCCGAACTTAATTGTATATGCATGATATAATACAACAGTAGATTTTGTTGCAACCAAGGTGCCATTAATCTCAAATTCAAAGTATTAAAGAAAAAAATTATTTTGACAGTGTGGATGCTGCAGTTGTAAGGCGCTTTTTGTTTTTAACCAACAGGGCTTAAGTTTGAAGAAATCCAATCACACTACAGGATGAGGAGATGGGTGTATAGCTTCTCTCCCATGTTCACAGGGCACAAAGAGGAGAAAGAGAGCCTAAAGAACTCATATGTTCCAGACAGCAATGATTTGTGTCCTTCTGGATACCTGCTTAATGCAGTTCGCTCTCTGGAAAATATATCTAGGACAGAGCAAGTTGTTGTTTTCCCTGCTGCAGTATGAATTATAGTGACTATTTCTGAATTAGTTAGTTTAATGGAAGTTCTTATCCTGCAGACATAAAGCACTATACTGCTGTCACACCTCATGCCACCAGTAAAATATATTGGGGACACATGCACGAATGTGCCCCAAATAAAAATATACCTCATCTTCCGAGAGCACCTAAAACACAATAGCACTGCAGAGAAATTAATTTTGTTTTCCATATGATAGATTGTCTGGTTGGAAGGCTCAACACCACATTGATTTGTTCTGTCCTGAGAAAGGCTCCCATTGCAGGCTGACTCCAGGCTTGCCCCAGAAGATAATGGAAATAGAGTGCATCGCAGGAGGAGCACACAGCATTGTACTCTGCTCTTGCAAGCTCAACCAGCCCCTGGGAGCTTTAGTGTGAGCCTTAGAGCAGACCCATGTGTGGGCTCACCTAGTGAGGCATCCCAGGAGAGGGGCACTGTCACAAACACACCAACTTAAGTGTTACACAAAAATCATTTTACTGAGGTGAGTGAATTGTGTTGGTTTGGCTCAGTGAGTGACACGTTATACAAAACCCTGTGTAATGAGATAGTTACAAACCCACTGGAGGCGGGAAGGAGAAACAAAGGAATCTGGTGTTCAAACCTCTGCACTGACAGCACGGTCCTGCCACTGATACATTAAATGGATACCTAGAAACAGAGACTAGACAGGAATAAATGAGGTATTTATTTGAAAGGCCTTCAGAGGTATACTCTGGGCTCCAGAGGGTCCTGCCTCAGTGGATCCCAAAATGGATGACAGGTCACAAGTTCATCACACTTTGGTATCAGCATAAATTCACCAACCAGAACTCAGCCAATGATGGAATTTCCTCAAGCTTGCCCCCCTCTCCCCAAGATGATGGTTTACAGTTCTTGGGCCTAGGACAGTCTGGGTGTCCTTGGAGAGCGAGCTGGAGAGGCTTTGTTATGTCTGTGTGAGCATGAGAGAACAGCACTTAACGAGCTACAGGAAACTTCAGAGTTACACTAACAGTAACTACACTAACAGTATAGTATTTGAAAAATATAAAAGTTAAAACCTAAGGCATCACCATTGAGAAAGAAATCAAGGATGATGAATTTCCTTTAAATCACTGATGCCATCAGAGATACCAACATTATATTGTTAAGGAAACTATGCAGCTAAAATTCCTTGGGAAAGAGTAAATTGTTCTCTTCTTAACCAACAAGATGTTAATTCTTCATTTCTAACTTACCCTACTAGACTAAGTGTGATACTGCGGGTTACACAGAAAACCTATGTCACCACAAGTACAAGCTGGTAAAAGAGCCTCTAAGTATTGGTAATATTTTATCTTTTTTGATCTGACTTTTGGGAATTATTAGTAGATAATTATCTATCACCTTCCTGAAGGGGTGAAAGGAAACAGCTGTGACAGATTTGCCATGTCTCATTCCTAGATCTGTTTCCATTTCCATTTCTTTCTTGAATCCCTGGAGCTTGTTGTCTTCAGAAACTCCGTTTCCATATCACCCTGTGCCTAATTATGGTAAGCAGGTATCGGCCCATCCTCTGTCACAAGACACAAAAAGAGCACATCTCTGTTTCTTTCAGTATTTTAAAAACGTTTTTCTGAATCACTGCTCATTTGACATTTTCTTTCTCCTTCCATTGTGCCACCTTGCCATATTTAACTGAAAGGTGTTATACCTTCTGTGATCAAGTAATGACAACTGTGCCACACATTTTATCAGGATCTGAATTTAATTACAGGATCTAACAAGCCTAAGAAGGGATGAGCCTTTGTATTTCACCGAGATATCCAAGATGAAAAATAAAAGGAAAAAAAAAAAACCTGTCTGCAGACTCAGAGAAGCATTATTATATAGCATTATCTGACAGAAAGATCTGATAAGCTGTCAAATTAAAAAGCTGATTTGGGGAATTTTACTGAAACCACTTTTTGAAAAGAGACTCACTGTAGTGCTTTGTTTGGGTATCACCTAGGCTCTTTATTTAAAGAGAGCAGCAGGATAGAACAATTTCATAATCACTCAAAGGGCAGCAGCACTTAAAAAAAAAAATTCCTTGACTTTGGGTAAGCTGCAACAGAGGCTCACCCAAAGAGAATGGGAAAATAAATTTCCATTTTTGTTAACATCAACCTTTCACATTGACAATAAAATTATATGGAAAGTGAGACCTGGGTGGATGCTGACAAATACATTTAATCATAACCAAAGAGCAGTTGGTGCTGTATGAAATCAGAAAAACACACAAGAAATCAGTTGTGCAATTACAGAGGCAAGGCAGCACACTGGCCTAGTTACATCCATCACTTAACTGCTGGTTTGTGTCTCAGTAACTAAGATGAATTTTTCATGTATTTGATTCCTGCTTCTTCCAGGATAGTTTCTTCCATCTTTACTCTGGAGAACTTGCTGAATTGAGTTTCAAATAACTCCTTGTCTTATTTTTACTTCTCCATGTCATTATTTTACACACTAGTATAGTGTCTACTTTTTATTCATATTATAACTGGACATAATAACATGAATACAGGTAAATATCAGCTTCCTAGAATACTCATCGAGGATTCTGTCCAGACAAAACCAACAAAAAATAACGCAATTTTATCTTTGCCTTGCCTAAGTATTGGAGATATCACAGAGAAGTTAATTGTAGGAAACATTTTTTGATTGAGTGATTGGGAGTTGACTTAATATTAAGGACAACTAAAAATAAGCCTGCAAATCAGATTCTTGATTTAAAAAGAACAAAATTTGATAAGTTGAAGGAAGTCAGATTGTGCAATCAGTATAAGGGGATGGATTCGGCCAGGAATGACACTCGGAAATTCTATAAGGTAAAGTATTAAAATAATGAAAAAAAATTTTTTTTTTTTGAGCTCATACCTGCAAGGATAAAATATACAAGGGTATAAATGAACAACTACACTATCACAGGCTATATTACAGGAGGGTAAACCCCCAGACTTGCTCAGTAAAGAGTGCAGTGCCTTTCAGAATTAGAAAAATAAAGAAACACACAAGAAAAGATGCCTGAACTTAAGCCCAAAGAACCTTCCAAGGGAAGTAAAATAAATTTAAAAGCCAGAGATTCTTAAGCGCTATAAAGAAAAAGAGCTCATGGAGTAGAGGAGAATCACTTTATAGTAAGGCTGGTGGTGATCCAAGGGAGCAGATTGAATTTACTAATAGGCAGGTATCTATGAAAATGTAGATCTCCACAGCTCAGAAGAAAGCAATGTACATATTCTTACTGAACTTGTATGGTCAGAAAGTGAGGAAGATGATCTTTATCCCGGAACTTTAAAATAAGAAGCCAGGAGTTTTTGAATCCAGCTATCCAATGGGGCTTGCTACTTCTTGTGGTAGAGAGCAGATAACATAATAGTTTTACATGAGAAGAATTTAAAAAGTACTCAGTTGAAGTATTTAGTCTGACCTTAGCCATGCGTGCTGCTTTAGAACAAATTCTAAGACAAATAATTAAAGACATAGAAGCAATTGGAAAATGAGATAAAATGCAAAACTTTACCAAATCATGTTAGGTTAGTTTAACAGCTGTGTTTGACAAGCTAACTCATTTTCTAGATGAAAGAAATGAAGTATATCTAATTTATCTGGATTTCAGTAAAGCATTTGATATGATGCCATGTAGCAAATCACAGATTAACTGTGGAAAAAACAGAGGAGTGTAAAAATTGTATGGTAAAAAGCTGAATTTAAAAAAACCCCACAAATGATAGCATTGAACAAGGATTTTTTTTCTCTCCCCCTTCCTCTGTCTCATGTAGAGATTGATATCCTCCTGCCGTAGCTATTGACAAGTTCTGAATAAAAGGGCTGCTTGTTTCACGTCACACTGAAGGCTCCCATCTTCCCAGGATGCATCTCCTTCCAGGAACGAGCCCTGGAGTTGTCTCTTCTCTTCAACTCCCACTTCATTCGGTGTCTTCTTTAGCTTCTCAGTGAATCATTCACACAGATGATAAGCAGTCATTGCTTGTCACATTCAGACCTGCCAATGTGTCAACTGTACCATATTCTGGCCCTTATGTTCCCCGCTCTATTCCCTATATTTGAAAAATAAAAAGCCTCAAGAAATAGTTGGATTGGCCAGACGTACCAAAGCTCTCCACGTATTTTGGGGAACTGATGCCATCTAGTTGAATGAGTGGAAGATCTACATGTGCTTAAGACACGGAAATGTGATAAACTCAATGCCAAGTTCCACATGGAATTAACAAGAGGAATATCATGGTGAATTCCCAAACTGCATAAGACTGTGCCATAGGAGCTGCCACAGAAGCCTCTGCACATATGAATGTAAGGAAAAACAGTGATTTTCACCCAGAAAAACTACCCCGGTGGAACTCCTAAGAAAGTACCCAAGTTGAATTCCTTAATCAATCACCTTTTGTGTTTTCTTCCCTGATCTCAGTATGCAGTGCCACCCACACTATGAGATCCATAGACGACGTGAAAGTAGGCACGGTGATAATACTGATAGACACTGATAATACTGATAGACAATACTGAAGAGTCTGCAGATATCAGTCAGGAGGAACAGAGCCCTTCTAAGTTAACAGAAGTGACACTAAAGCTTATACTAAAAGGTGCAGGTCATGCAATTAAGATACAGCAGTCACACCAACTCTTGTAATAAACTGGGATACTTTGGGAGAGAACTCATGAAGAAAGACTTTCAACAGGTATTCAGCTGCAGAATGATATTGGGCTTTCCAGTTCTCCGGTATGAAAAAAGTCTTAAAATGCAGAATTAATATCTGCATTACTGTCTTCAGATGTCTTTGAGGTCCTAGTGTTCTCACTACTACCCATTTTCATACACATGTGCAGTTGAAAACCAAATTCAAAACAAAAAAATCATCGAAGAAAGGTTATTCTGATGAGCGGAGAAATGAGAAAACTATTCTGAAAAAGACATGTAAGAACAAAGTGGGATGAACTGGAAAGTGCTTGGACTGACAGCAAAAGAAAATTTCTTAAGACTAAGATGTTTCTCCTAAGTTATCCTCTAAGAGAAACAATTTATGCAAAGAAGCACACTTGACCCAGTACATTTTAATTTCTAATTTTTTAAGCTCTTCTATCACTAACCTTACTTTTAAATACACCTCGGGGAAAAAAAGAAATTGGAATGGGAGAAAAAGCCATCCAAACCACTAATCCTTTACAGGGAAAGTGGACCATTGATTTAAATATATTTCCATTAGTATTTTCTTTAGCAAATATTCTCAGAACTTGTTTTTTGACTGATAATGAAAATAATCCATGAGCTGTCTACAGCATTAAACCCTTGTCTTGAGCCAGTGCAATCAATTAAAAATATTTTCTATGAAAATTCATATTATTTCACCCATGTGCATTATCTTTCATAGACCAACATTCCTTTTACAGCTATGATGCATATCCGACAGAGTAAGTTTTTTTAACTCTGGGATAAGAATGAAAAACCGTTTGATTGCTTAAAATGTTGTTTAAGCCAACAAAGATTTTGAAAAATCTCTCATTCTAGAAAAAAAGAAAGCAAATAAATTGCACAAAGCCAATAATTTCTGAATTTCAGAAAAGTAAAAAACTGGGGTTATTAAATGCCTGTATTCTAAAATACCTTTCTAGATTTTTATGCCTTTCATTTTTCCTTTTTTTTCCATTGCCTGTCAAAGGAAGCACATATATATATTTTTAAGTCTTAATTCACTAATCTTTTTCTTCTGTAGTAATCTTGAGATTGTCTCTCTTACAGCCTGTATGTATGGTTTCTACCTTTTATATTAAAAACATCAACGTAATTCAATATATAACAAGGTTTAAATGATCATACTTCCATCCAAAATCATTGATTTATTCCTTTGATTTTCATTAGGTGGGAATCTGTAACCCTGTTCTCCCTAAGATGGAGTCTGATCCATCAAAGAACTCGACCTTTACCACCATGGCTGGGCAAATTTTTCCTGATTATTTTCACATGGAACTTTATCAAAGACTTTTTGCAAATCAAAAACCCCAAGTATGTTAACTCATTCATATTTATACCCATTAT
Source organism: Vireo altiloquus (assembly GCA_013396875.1). NCBI lineage: Eukaryota > Metazoa > Chordata > Aves > Passeriformes > Vireonidae > Vireo > Vireo altiloquus. The sequence continues at coordinate 1,102,765 of VZRF01009368.1, forward strand.
CTCCTACAAAACCAGAGTGTGGGTAACTATAACAGGTACCAGCAGACCTTCTCAGATGGAGACCTCGGCAAAAACAGAAACCCAAGGAGATATGACTCCATGGATACATGAAAGGCCATAAATAACACCCATGAGTTTTGCTTTCCAAATCAGGGAGGATGAGACATTACTTGGTCACAAAATAACTACTGACTTAGCCAGTATTTTTCCCATTCTCTTCTGACTAATTCCATAGACTAAATATTTTAGACCCGTATTTTCCACTTCTAAAGCCTGATTTTATGCATATGGCATAAATTTATACATAAAGTGTTTACTTGCACATTCATCTTCTACATATTCCCAGATGGAGAGCTCCTGAGAAATCCTCATGATTTTTCCAAACGCTGTGATCTCCAAGGGAAGTAAAGTATTATGAGATGTCCTTATTTCATTGGCCCTGCTAGTTTCCCACAGCAGGAAAATGACATCCAAATCAGGAGACATGGGGCAGAAGCTAATTGCTCAAGTTTTAAGTCTTTTCCGTTGGGTTTCCATCCTGAGCGGAAAGGCAGTTTGTATTTTGTCTTTGGGAACAAGTAATGAGAGACCTCCAGGTTTGTAAGCTTTGCAGCTGATCGGTGTTCCTCACATCCTCTGTGTTTTACCACTGGGATTGAGGGATGACAGGTCTGACTGTAGGAGTCAAAACTCTGACTACAGCAAAGGAACACGCATGAGAGAGAATCAAGATTCTTTTATCCAAAGCCAAGTGAGAAAAAAGGGACAGGCAATGTGTTGCTGGACAAATAAATAGCAGTCAGAAGCTTTTGTTATTTTCTTGTGAAACACCCTGAAAGTCCTGTGTCCAAACAACAATGGACAGGGAGGTTTGAAAACTTGCTCTATGGCAGAAGGCAAGGCAAACACTGAGTGATCATTTACTTGTTAGATTCCTAAATCACCTTGACCATTACCATTTTTCACGGATGTGGTGATAACAGGCCGACAGTCCATTTTATTAGAATATTCAAAGATGCATTTGTAAAAGTGCTTGAGATGTCTCCCTACCACCGCACTTACACCTGAAAAATGTCTCGATTCTCTTCAGAAGTGGTGGTAGGGGCTTGAATTTGGAAGCTATTTCTAAGCCAATATTAAGCAAGTTAGGCAAGTACATGGATCGCTTGGGAAATTCTAATCCATTCCTGGAGAAAAAGATGTACTGACACAAATGTCTCCTGTTAATTTTATAGTCAAAATCTGAACACAAAAAACCAAGACAAATGGATGCTATTTACCCTAAATAGGATACATGGTAATAGCTGACTCCTAGCATTTATCTTAAAGTTGGGTGTATCCCATGAAAAGATGACAGATTTTTTTTCTATTTTCTAGAATACAGGGAGCAAGAGAAGCATTTAAATGACACATCCTCTCCTCCTAGCCCTTGGATATTCTGCAGAAACAACCTTTATCCCACAGATCTAGAGAAAGTCCCTAAAGACAACATGTGTGATCTCAGCTGTTTAATCAAAACCAAACCACGAAAAAAACCCCAAACCAACTAACCAAAAAAAAAAAAAAAGAAAACCCCAAAACAAACAAACCAACCAAAACCCAACCCAGAATTATTCTATATTACTCCAAAGCCCGAAGAGCTGGCGATTGCCATATTGCAGAGGTACTTGGCACTAAACATAATGTCAGTTTGGTCTTCTGCCAGCATCCACGGACTCTCACACAGGTTCTTCTCTGGTGTCTGAGCTCCATCATGATTTATACTCCCCAGTCATGGAGAGACATCTGTCCCAGTAGTCTGGCAGTGCTTTGCACAAGCCCTTTGTGAGTGAATGTGAGTGACGTGCTCATGCTGTCAGATCTTGGTCTGTCAGACACATCCCTGGCGTGTCCCGACCCATGGGGTACATGAGGACAGCTGTAGCAAAGTTATGCTTTTCTAAGGCTGAGCACAGATCCAGGGATAACTTGGAGGGCATCATTTTAGATATTTGCCTCTATCAGAATCTATCTTCCAAGCTGCTGCGGGGTCCCAGGAATGCTGAGCTTTCTCAGCAGACTGAACAGCTTTGAAACCATAAAACCATTTGCCCAATATATAATAGGTCATTTTCTATATAGAAAATTCTGCATCAGTCTGATTTACAATGGAAGTCACAAAGAGAAAATCCTCACTGGTAAAATGATTAGTGGTGCTGTGTGTTTCAAAAGAATAAGCATTGGGCAAACTGCCTTTGACCACAGAAAGCACAGAGTTAGTCTCGGAAAAGTGATTCGGAAATTCTTTCACGATAAGTGGTGGTTACTGTGGCTTTAAAATGTCCTCTACCTTGCTTCGATATACTTTCTAAGACGAGTAAAATGTACATGCTTCACTACTAAGGAACAAAAATCAGATAATTAAAGAAACTGTTTTTCATGTTAAACAGAGATGGTTATGAACACTATTATGATGAAGATTTGGAGTTTTTTTTCTTCTCCTTATTTGATCTTATTTGAAAAAGATTTTCTTTCAGGTAAGTGGGAAAATGTTGTTTCAAGTTCAATAAAATGTTTTGTTCTCAGATTATGTAAATGCCCTATAAACACTGGGCAATCTTGACATGAAAAGTCAGAACATTTTATTTAGAAAATACTGAAATTAATATTTTGACATTACTAAAACAAATTTCTTTTTTTTTTTTCAATTTTGACCATAATTGTTAGTTCAGTTTGACACAAATTTACAAGTCCTTTGTTTTATGCCTCCTTAGGAAATCTACACTTCAGTGTAGAATTACTACCTAACTGAAGTTACAAGAGCAGCCTCTTCAGAGAAGCAGCTGGAGCTGCTATTGTGGAGCAGTCCCATCACCACAACAGCAGCCAGACCATTGGGAAGGGCAATTAAAACTAGACAGTGAAGCAGACAAGATAAGCCACAAGGAGTAGAAAGGAACTGCATGGGAATGGGGATAGTCTATTGATTAGGAGATCTGACTGCACAGTCAGCAGTTTTCTCATTCCTGTTTAATATGATCATAAATTAGGCCTTCTCCAGATAAGTTAATGTGAATTCACTATCTGAAAAAGAGGTCAAGATGAATTACTAAAGTTCTTTGGGAAGGTGCAGAGGGATGGTGATAATTCAGCAGAGACTGAACTTAGTTAAGAAAGATAGAATATACACATTGAGTGAAGATACGAGCATCTTAGTCAGTTATCAAAAAAGTAGTGTTAAGTTTCTCAATCATAGAGAAAACTCAAACAGCCACAAACACAATGAGAAATGGGGAAAACAGGATCAACAGAAGGGCAGAAATTGAAGTGTACATCCTCATAGCTCTAGCATTTTATTCAGAGAACTGACAAGAAAGAAATTTCAGACTAAAAAAATTATTTTGATGGAAGAATACATACGTAAATCTAAACCTCTGTTTCTGAAAATCATCCAGTCATTTCAGGATACTGAAATCTTCACATTTGTCTAGAATAAAACAACATTTTTCCTAGCTACGTTTCAAAAAAACAGCCATCCACATAAACTAGGATAATCATCCTCTTCCACCGACCCCTACCTCTTTTCCTTTTACAGCTCTCTCATTTCACACCCACTCAGACATAAATTGAAGGTGCATTGGCCCAGAGCAAACTAAGTCTAGTGGGATCAAGAATGCTGTAACAGGAGAGAGACACTACATTCTATTCATCTTCCAGGGTCACTTTTCTGCATTTTATGGAGCTCTTGGATAAAACACACAAAGCCACCATGGAAGCTCTGTGAAGGATTGCCATGTGGTACTTTTTTGCAAGGTACCAGCTGTTATTGGGCCTTGGATATCCTTATCTAGGATACCCAAGCAGGTGAATGGGGCTGGATGAAGAATACACAGGTAATGAAACTGGAAAATCCCAAGTGTCTGATCAGAAACTTCTCACAGAAAATCTTCACCCAGCATTTGAAGACACCAAACATGAACAAGCAATGTCTGACATCCCAACCTGAAGTGTAATTGTGAGAAAAATCTTTCCTCATAAAGAAAGACCTCATTAGTTGGTATGCTTTAGACAACCAACTGATTATTTAATCTTGTTTTATTTTTGAAAAAAGAAAATCCAGCATATTTAAGTATAGCAAATTTACTAATTAAGCTGCCTAATCTTGGTTTTAACCTCAATTAAAAACCCCCAAAACAATAAGACTGTCAAACCTGATTGAGTGGCATGGAAACAGAAGAGAAAGTTATAGCTAGATGGTCTCGTTCTGGGAAGAGAGAAGAGATGAGAAAAGGAGGAGGACAGCGGCCAGGAGGAATGTTATGGCATACAGGAGCCATAAAATATTACTGTGAGAAAGGCAAAGAAAATTACAGGCCAACAGCAGTCTTAGAAGATCCAGCAATAAAACAAGCCAAGGGATTCTGTACCTCAGCTAATGAAGCACCTGAAAATGCCTTGAAATGCAGCCAGCACATAGATTGCTCATGGAAACTCAAAAAGCTCTGATTTTTTGTTTTCCTTTCAAAGAAAACATCCAACATTCTTTCACTCCACTAATCCCATCCAAAGGAAATCACTCCGTATTTTTAATAAATCTTTGTTCAGTATAAACAAGTTCTGTGTGCCACCAAATTCTGAACTCAAGGCTTCTTTTTGTGTTTGAGCCTTGTTCATCCCCACACACCTCCTGGCATGTTTGCCTGACTTCCTCTTTGTTGGGATGCGCCACTCCTGAGCTTGGAGGCAGAGAATTCATGCTCATCATTTAAGTAAAAAACAAAAGAAACAAAAAACTACCTAAAACCTATTTTTCCCTTTGTGCTGAATAGGTCTTGAACACAAACTAAGACAAGTCCTCCCCAGCTTCCACCATCTTATTTCAGCAACCATTTACCAAACACTGCAAAATTAGAAAGCCAGGGGGCACAGGGGAAACAGGAGTATCTGAAACATCACTAAGCACATTTCATTCAGTATCCCCCTTTCCCTCAAGAGTTTATCACCTCTCATAGATGTGTCTAACTTAGAAACAATTAATGACTCTAATTGCCAGAGCTGTCATTCATTTGTAGCACATTAACACACAGGTGGGGGTTTTGTTACAACTTCTGCTATACGTTATTTCTTTTCCAATACATGGTTTCATTATTTCCTATATTCTGAAATATTTCCAAGAAATTATCTGAAGGGTTATATTTCACATGTGGATTTTTTTAAAAATTATTTTTATTTTTTAAAAACTCAAGTAAATAGCTGAACTACAACTGAAATGGTAACAGCAGTAACAAAAAAATCCACCCTGAATACTAGTAATTAGTCCAGAGAATGGCTTATGCATTCCTTACTAGTGAAACACACCCTCCTGCTGCACTCCACCCCCAAAAATGAAGAATTTTCTACTTTTAAATTGATAAATCAGAACTGTCATTTACACAATATGGATTCTGGTTTGTATATTTGCCTTAATTGACACCTCTAGATTTGCTGCCTTTTGCTTAATATAAACACACAGAGCAACTGTTAAGAGATAACATGCAGATGCATAAGTTACCATTAGTGGCTCAGTAGTCCTACTCGGTAACAAAGGGATTGAGTATCTGAAAAACCTGTTGCCTTTAAAAATGAATAAAATTAGAAGCACAGTAATCCTCAGTGCATGGCATTTGCATAAAATTAAATTTGGGCCTGCTCAAGACAGTTCTATCGTCATACTAGTGATCCTGTTCAAGTGACCAGCATCATGTCCATAAATAATACCCTGTAGTTTGCGTTTGAAGTTAAGGCACCTCGATTTTGGTGGTTGGTCGTACAAATGGTAACTGCAGCACCGTTTGGTTTATATCTGCTGGAAGACTTCTGCTAAATTCATGCGTTTCAGATTGCTGTAATCTTGTAATCAAAAGAACACAGACAACCTTTTTCTCAGTAAACGTTTCACCCCATCACTCGGGGATAGATTTGGGAGTCACTTTAAACTGTGTAGCTTTTGTCAAAGCCTTTTTTCCCCCTCCTAAACCAAAGCGGCAATAAAAACAAATGAAAGCAAGAAACAAAACTACTACTTCGTGACTGGATAACTGCACTTTTCCACTTCCAGTAATAACTCGAATTTGGGCTTTTAAACTCACTTAGGAAATGCCATCATCATAAACTGCACATTGCTCAGGACTCTTTTAACGACTTCTGTAGCTACTAAAACACTGCAAAGGAGCTGATATTGCATTTAGAAGAGGAGCAGAACGAGGCAAACTCCAGGCACGCCCCCCACCCTCTCAGCGCGGGGTGTTTGTGTGGGGCCTTACCTGCTGGGTAGCGCTCGATGACGGGCCAGTTGTCCACCTGCAGGGTGGCATTGCCACCGCTCCTGGTGAAGCGAACCACGTGGTACTTCCCATCGTTAATGATGGCGTTCATCTCTTCGATGGCGATGTCATCCGTCCCAACGTTAAACTTAACTCCAATTTTTCCCTGGTGCTGCATATTGAGAAAAAAAAAAAAAACAAAAACAAAAAAACCAAACAAAAGAAAAAAACAAAACAAAACAAAAAGAAAAAAAAAAGAAAAAAAAAGAGGAAGAAGACAAAGAAGAACTAATTAAGAGCTGTTTTAGAAGAAATTGAGACTGTGTGTCATACGGGAGGAGATTTCTAACAACGTCTTCCCTCCTCAGATGTAACTTCTGAAGGCTTGTGTGTCGCAGTGACAAACCTTCTGACAGCTCAGGAAGCCTTTCTGATACATAATTGATATTCCAAATGAGTTATTTCACCAAATTGAGCTCTTCCCTTTTCCAAGAGATTTAGATCAAGATGAGGAGTGGAGGGAAGATGAAGGAAAGCTCAAGGTTTCTGTCTTTGTCCTCTCTCTCACCTCCATGAAGATTAAACAAAAATTTTCCTTTTAGACTTTCAAAACAGAAAGCCTTGCAGTGTCACTTGGAAGAGATACAAGTATTTTCTGGCCATGAAAGCAGTGCCAGCCCTACTTTTTCTTTTTTCAAACCTCATTCATACTCAGAGTCTTCACAAAGAAGGAGAATTTTTTTCTCTTGGAGAGATTTTTGACATCACATTGTAGTGATTCTCAATTAAGCCAAGATCACACTGGCTCATTAATGAGGACTTCCCAGAGCCAGAGAGCAGGGAAAGGCATTTGCTGACACAGGGATGGTGGTATTGCTCCCACTAAGAGTGGAGACTAATACTTTGCTGGGATTTGCCTATTTGCCTCCTGTGCCTGAGTGCTCTTAGGGCTAAGGGGATTTCCCATGCACAACCATACCTGGGACCAAGGCAGTAGATTTTCCAGATGATTGTCATATTGGCAGGTTTTCATTTTTATTGACTTTTAATTGTTAAAATGTTCACTCTAATGTGACACCTGCATTTTAATAACATCTTTTATTGTCTATTAAAGTTAACTTAAGGGCTTTGTAATATTTTTTTCTCTTATAAAATCAATTCTATTCTTCAATAAAGGTATTTATTATGTTGAGGGGGAAAAAAGAAAAGTACTGCATAGTATGAGATTAGGGACTTGTGCATAAGTGGTAATTCTATGTGAAATTTCATGTTCTTGGTACTGGTACATCCTTCTTTACAGTTAAAAATCTTCATCAAGTTTTTACATGACCAGATGAAACACAATGAAATATCTGACTTTGTACATCTTGGTTATTCACATCAAATTTTCCAGAGCCAGTTTTACCTGTCCAGCAGAGCTATTGTGTCTGCTCCCTCTTTTTCTTACTACCCTACCACCACTTCCTACAGTAAATTTAATCTGCAGCTCCTTGTCTCTGGAAGTCCCTCAAGCAAAGAACTCAGGAGTTCTTCCACTTCATTTTATTCTCTTTCTAAATGCCTGACTTAGTTTTCCAACAGTGCTTGCATACTGCTGTTACACAGCTGAGCAGCTGCTGAACATCTTTGCAGTTCCTCAACATTTTGGCCTGACACTATCACCTCCTCAGCTATGATCTTTTTTGAAACAATAGAAGGGCCACTCTCTGATGAGATTTGCTGAATGACTCTGAAAAATATTTTTGTTTGCTCAATTGATTGAACAATGTTCTAAACATTCCTCTTTTTTCCCTTGTAGATTTTTTTAACATTTCTCCATTGGCTGGTCCTACTTTTCCATGTCTATAGAGTGTCAGTAAGGGTTCCACTTTATCCAATTCATGCTCATCTTCTTTTGCCTCTGGTGTGAGTTGCATAGCAATTTCCCAGTTATCTTGGAAAGGTAACTGTAGCTCTTCTTAATTTCAGCTGTTTCAACTAGACTTAGAATAAATTTCACCTATTTTTTTCCCCCTTGGATGCAGTAGCTTATTTGTTTCACCTGTTTCATTGATATGCTTACTCTCTTTACACGGAAATATATATTTATAAGTAAAAAAAAGTAACATTGTCCTGGCTTTAAAGCAATCTCCTCTTTTACTGATTTTTGAAATGCAGAAAACCAGCATGTAATGATAATGGCATATGCAACTTTTCTTAGTACTTTCAAGAAATCAAAGGCTGTGAGGATTAAAAAAAGCTGACTAGTTTTGCAGTGACTCATAATTATACTATTCATACCTGCACTTTATATACCAGCTTTCTTATTGGTTATATATATGCATATACATATATTATTTTAGATACTTAATAAAAGATGACAAAGGAAACAAACCCGCTTTAAAGTGAATAGAACTGGCTCAGGCAAAAAGAAGTGGCACACAAGAGACATATCTCAGCAGTTTTTCCAAAGTTATAGCACGTGGGGCTGCAGCCAAGTTGCCATTTGCAAATGCCCAGGTATTGGCAAGTGAAATGAACACTTTGCAGACTTGAAAGCAGACTTTCAGCCTTCTTCTATAGATATATACTTTCTAGTGAAAAAAAATCTAAGTTTCCCTGACTTCCCTACGTTTGTACAGAAATACTGTGCACAGACACCAATAGAGCAGACAGAACAGCAAATAACACCCTAAAAGCTGGTAACATACTACAGTGATTCTTTTGTCTTTATTTGTAATATATCCGTGTATATGAAACCACAAAACTCCTCAATTTTTAAAGGATACACTCCATTTTTTCCACACTCCTCCATCACCTGTGGGCATCTCTGTAACCCCCCCCTCCATAAAACAAGGAAGCAAATCTGTGTTTCAAATTGAAGACTTCCTGATTGTTATATCTCTATTTAAGTTTGACTTCTGGACATCACATCAAACGTTATATGAATTACAACCCCATTGTGCACAGCCCGTTAGAAACACAAAATGCTGCAATAAGTACTTTTCTGTGTAGGTAGGGGGTTTTCTAAGCCCTTGCATTATCATGCAGGAATGTGACTCACTGTACTCCTCCTCCACTGCAAGATAACATTATTTTTCATCTGTCTTTGGTGAATTATGGTGGATCAGCTGGCACACAGTAACCTGTTGAGATAACCTGATCTCAGCCCTCAGCCTTGTTATACTTAACAGAAAGATATGTTTTTTATATTTCCTCTTTTTTTTAGAGCAATATAGAAGTGCAGAAAGATACTGATAAAACTGAAGCCTACTAAATTACTATTTTCACTTTGCCAGCCTCAGTTGTGTAGTAAAGTGGTAGAAATTTTCCTTTAGCACTTGTTCATTCAAAATAATCTCAGAAGTCATTCTTCCTTTCAGAAACAGCCTCAGACAAATGCTGAATGAGAGGTTCCCTCTTCAGCACCCTGCTGATGGGCACTACAGTAATGTCTGTGCATCACTAAATACTGCAGTATGTCAGCATTTCTGCTGAATGGTGCTATCCCTGACAACGACCCAAAATAGTGCAGGCTCATAGTCCCACAAGCAAAGATTTTTTTTTGCCCAGAAGCAAAGATGATCATTTCAGAATTCCCCCGGTGAAAATCAGCTCTGTACACAGGCCCATAGCAGTCCACTGCACTGTTTATGGTTCTCAGCCTGCGCTTCCTTTTCCTCAATCTCACCCAGCTGTGAGAAAACACAGTAATGAAATCAATTCCTTTTCCTACTGTGCCTTTATCTATTCCAAACTGCTAAGGCCACAATAACAGAGCGGAGTTCTGCAGGAGGGAGAATTTCCAAGAAAGGCCAAAAGTGAGGATGCACCTTCAGGAGAGGAGGGATGCATTTCAAGAAGTGGCGTAAACATTGTGTCTATGGAAATTATTTTGAACCTCAGATCTGAGGGTAGTAGGAATAATGCTAAATCCCTCACATCACCACCACTGCTCCTGGGGACAACACAGCGCAGGGACCTTGGATTCATCTGCAGATGCTCTGTGACATTCTGAGCCCCAACCAGCAATTCTCCAAAAATGCCAAACTTTTGGTTTGGGGGTTCTTTGGCTACCAAACTGTCCTGTTTCTGAGGCCAGGGTAGCTTTTATTTCTACAGTACCTGCACAGGCAGATAAGTTAATTTGTTGTTGGCCAAAGTGCCCCCATACATTACTGCAACACACAATGCCGGCTTTGTGTATAGCTTAAATTCTGCTGTCCAAGCTCACAGGCTAAGGATAAATATGTTAATGGCTTCAAAGCAGTTGGATAAAACTGTGAGACAGCGCCAATTCTATGCTCCTAATGTGCTCTGAAACACCAGGAGCTTTGATTGCTCAGATAGTATGGGACGTGTATGTGTGCACGTGTACATACCAATCACTTCAAAATGTTTTGTCTTCAAAAGCTCTGGCAGCTACTGCTGTAATCTAGCAACTCCAGTGGAGTATTTTCAAGCCTGTTTTATGAATTGTGTACTCTAAATACTTAACAGACTTCTGATGAGGCACCAGAAATGCTGATTAATCCAAGAACCAAGCAAGAAAGGTGGAATGCAAATCAAGCCAGCAGCTGACATTACAATTTGTTCCCTGTCGGACTCTAGTTCAGTGCTACCAATCTGCCAAAATGCAGTAAAACCAATGCTAGTATTATATATATATAAAATACATATATATGTAAAAAAAAATATATATATATCTATATATATAAATGCTATTTCCTATAGCATCAGCAATGCTTCACTGCTCTCTGTAGCAATAATTCTGGAACTAGTCAAACATGAGTGCGTGCAAATTTGGCACAACAGTAGTTTTAGAACAGACTGCAAACAACCTAAGCTCATAATGCTTACAACATTTAACCACTTCCAAGGGAAAGTAATAACACTGTGACTCCCAGAGGTGAACAAATAGAGAAGAAAAAATTCAAGTGTGCCAGCTTGCATTTTATATCATCAGCCCCTGAGGCACCACTTCCTGGTGGTGGAATGTGGTAACAGTCTTAGAAGTAACTGAAGGTTTGCTTTGATTTTATTGAAGTGTAAGTTTCTTGAGTTTTATTAAGAGTGAGATCATTTCACTCAAATGTAATCAGAGGTTAATATTCCATATTCTAGAAATCTACGGAAAATAATTAAAACAATCTCTCAGTTTCTCAATTCTGTAAGGAAATGCATATTTTTAAAATAGTACTGCTTGCTTCAGAAAGTGAAGGGAGGTATACACAACAGACAGAAGATACAGTTGACCTCCAAGACTAATGAAGTAACTATATATATTTTAGTCCAATAATCCATCATTATTTCTTATTATCATCTAGTACCTTCCAGAGGAAATGCTTCCTGGAAAATACACAGAAAATATAAACCATCTGTGAAGAATTCTTTGAATGAATACATCTCTTATGTTCCAGTGAAAGGACTTAACTTTCTGAGTACTGAGTTTTAAATTCATTCTCTCGGGTTTTTTGACATTAACCTAATATTATATTTCTGGTTTTTTTGTTGTTATTGCTTTTCTCTATCAGAAGTGACAAAATATGCGACCTATCTTTACCAACATTAACCATTTTTTTCCCCTTTTTAGTCAACAGCAAGTCAAGGCATCACAGAAACAGGCATTCTCCTGACATACCTCATCTTGAATATTTACAGTCAGGTTTTGTGCCCTTTCATGAATTCAGAAAGGTAACCATTTTCAGAGATGGATTAGAGCTTTCAGCATATCAGTGCTTGACATGCTGCAGAAAATGCAGGCGGGGCTTGAAACCTCTATCAGAGCACTGGCAAGCAAAGTTACTGCTCCGAGGTTGGCACTTCAAGCAAGGAAGCAAAGATTTCTGCTGATGCCTGATAGGATGCATCCACCTGGTACTCAGTCTTTTGGCATCTGACAGGTGGGAAACTCTTCGGTTTCTCTTTCTTTTCCCAAAAGCTGGTAATGTGTAGCTAGTGTGGAAAAGCAAAGGAAACAAAACAAACCAAACAAATCTTTCCTTTTTTCTGATTTCCTGGTGAAGACACTAAGCTATTCTCAGTGTTCTTTCTGGCAAGTTCTCACCATTTATTTGTACCATTTATTTTCCCAATATTTGTTTATTTCTTAAGTTCACATCTTTGAAGACCTTAGGTTAGGAGAAAAAAAAAACTAACAAAACCAAAATATTTTAATTTTAATCCAAACTACTAGTTCTGATAATTTTACCAAAAAGCTTAAAACCCAAAGCTGTGTAAGACACTGTGGTGGCAGACTAAGAGAAAGAACTGGAAATCATGTTATATCATCACTGAGCTGGAGTGGTGGCTGGAATCCAAACGTGGCCCCTGGATTCCTGTGAGAAGAGCAGTCAGATTTATGATACCCATTTACACACACCAGTTGGAAATGCAATCCTGGCAACAAAATGCTGCCTGACACTGTGCTATGCCACTATTCAGATTATTCATGGAGGAAAAGTATCTGCAGAGCCAGAAATGTTACCAGTATTTCCTGCAGCACCCGTGCATGCTCATGTAAGCACAAACACACCTTTTTCATCTACACCAAGATCCTTCCAGAGACAGTACCTTCTTTTCCTTCCAGAATAGCCCTTTCAAAAAGCACTTGAGAAACAGATTGATAATCATAAATATACAGCAACAAACCCTTTTTTCCTCCCCTAGTTTTGGGATGCTCAACTAGTTGTCTCATGAATTTGTGTCATATTTCCCTCTTCCATTTTACTCAGAATTTCTGTAAGACCTTTTAATAAACCTTTACATGACTCCAATTTCACACCATTAAGTTATCTAGGTTTTCTAAATCGATAAAGAAATAACAAAAATTCATTGTTCACCATGTGTGACTTATATGTCTCTGGTTGACAGTATGAGAATAGCACTGTCACTGTAACAATATTATGTATGCAAACATATACAGATGCTACCAGAGCTATTGCACTCTTAAATATTGATCAATAAAAATTAATCATCTTCTAGGCTTAAACCAATGACCCTTAAAAGAATAAGTATGGGCTTAGCACCACACTAATTTACAACTGAGGTGCACCTAGAAAAAGAGCCACCTAAATGGCTCACTAAGTGGAAGTAGCAACATGTGGCACAACAATCTTTTATGTCCCAAAATGCCATCTATGTGACCCACAGAACAAAATTCCTGGAAAGAAGATATTGTGAGAGCAATCATTCACTGGCCCAGAATTTCAGGGCAGGAAGCAACTGCTCTTTACTACCATGAAATAATGACTTGTATCACTTTCCTGCTTTAAAATAATTGTCCTCACAGTCTGCTCTAAAGTGTTATAGCAATTCGATTTATACATAAAGCTCAGCAAGCAGAAAAGATGGAAATATTTATAAAACTACAACTCTGACACTGCAACTCTCAAGTCTGTAGTCTTCCTGTTTAGTTTTAAATGTTGTAATTCTCACTGCTATATATTATGGTGTATTATTTCAGGTTACTCTGATGATGCATTACTGAGATAGTGCAAGTACCTGAACAACCAGCTCCCAAAATGCAATAATTATGAAAGACATATGGTGTAGAGCCCACAGCAGCAGCATACTGCATCTTATTATCCACTCAGCATCATTACTGCAGTACACAAAATTAAGTTTTTCTGAGAAAACATGCGGCAAAGAACAATTTAAGTAGCCAGCCCTTAACGTGGTATTTCTTTCAAAATAAAATATTTCCCAGAAATATCTTGACCTTGCCAGTGCCTCACCCAAGGGTTTCAGGTATGGTGAGACGCTACGGATGGTCTGAAGAAATGCTGTTCACCAAACAGAGCATAATTTGAAAGAAGCAAAGTCTTAACTACTGGCCAAGGTAGCTCACAGGGCTTGGGCTTTGCTCTGCACACTTATTCTCCATGTGGGCAGTCATCTTGAGTACCTTAAATACAGGATGTCAGCTGGAGGAATTCTATACTCATTGGCAGCTCCAGCTACTCACAGATGGCAAACACATATGTGTGTGTTCCTCCCCACACATATACCAACATGTGTTTCCAGTGGGCACAGTGAAATTTGAAAATTAGGCTTGCTTTCTAGTTTTTCATGGTGGTTTTACACAGAGATTATAAAAACAGTGTTCCTGGAACTCATTACAGTAGTCCAAAAGTGCAAAACAAAGGAGTAGCACCTTGGTGTCAGTACAATGTAATCCACACTAGAAATTGTCCTGGCTTAAGGGCATTGATTTCTGTGTTTAGAAAGGTTTCACAAAACTCTTCTGATAATTTGGGTGTCTGAAACAAATCCAAAGTCAGAGTGAGTAGGAAGTATAACTGGGACCAGAAGTGAAGAATCAGCAAATTCTCAAGCAGGCTTTCATGCTAAATGATTAATAGCCATATGATCAACACACATGCTCATGAAAACACCAGTAATTATTTTTTGAGAATCTGGGTCAAAGGACTTTTCATATTAAAAGTCTGTAGGGAATTATTAAAAACAAAAAACAGCATTAGACACCCAATTCCTATTGAGCTTTAATGAAAAATTAGCACCTACCTGCCATTCACACCTTTGATAAGCTCCCCTTTAATATTAACCAGAGTTTTGAATATTTCCAGATGCCTACCACAAACACTGGGAAAAAGCGCCCTTTAAAGACTTTTTAAATGCACGCTTTGTATTCCTTTGTTGTTCTGATTGCCTGTATGCAAATGTATTTCCAGAATTGTTTCCTAAATATTGTACTCTTATTTTGGGGTCACCAGTTGGAAATAACCTGTTCGTAATTCATCTTGGCTGCTAAGTACTCATTAGTGACATGGGTTTATGTGAAAGAAAACTGAAAGGAAGAGGAAAAAATCCAGTCCACACAGTGACTTAAAAGCTAGGCATCTGAATAGAGGACTTTTGCCTCCTGCCAGTAGAATGAAAAAAGCATGATATTCTCACCTTAGAAAATTATCTATCTGAAGCAATTCATAACTGAAAAGTAGTTCACCAGAAGTAAAATAAAAAAAAAAAAATACACATGCAAAAAAATTGACTACTGGCCTATGAGACAAATGTAGAAACGGAGTGAAAAGCCCTCTCACAAGGACGTGTAACTACGCTGCTGCCAGCCAGCAGAGCTACAAGGTGCCACAGGTTGGACTCAGGCTCCCTGGAAGAAAGGCAAATCCTGGTTGTTGTCCCATTTTCTGAGCTGTCCTATCGTTTCTGTTGCCAGCTTTCTTCCTTTTATCCTCAAATATAGAGCCACTCCATTGCAAGTTTTCATGCCATGTATATTTTCCTCCATGGTAGTCGTTTCCTTTATCTTACCTTTCTCCATCTCAAAGATCTTTCAGAATCAAAACAAATTTGACAATTTACTGGTGTGCTGTGCTACGCAGCGCTGAGTAGCCCATTATCAGTGCCACAACAGAGGATCTCACTTCTTTTGATCACTTAATGCTACAGAGCATGACAAAACCCTTACACCGAATACATGTAGCACATGAAGTGATCAAACGGCGTTCGCTGACTGGACTGCGAAATCCCTCAGGTAGCTGGAAAGGGAAAGCAAAACCTGATAGCTACCTCTGCATTCTCTGCTCCTGCTGCCAACAACCCCCAAGGTTTGAAAGGCATTGTTTTGGCATCTTTAAAAGAAAAATACAAAACAAAACACCACCCTGTGGAAGATAAGTGCTACAAATGAAAGGGCTGTGTACGAGAAATCATTAGTGTTTGCGAACAGCCTCCGCAAGGAAGAAATCTCTGGGGGAAGCATGGCGAAATAGCACGAGCACCTTTGACAATAGGTTCCTCAATAATTGAGAAGTTCCTTAATTGTACTTAAGAAGAAATCTGCCAGATAACTGAAAAGGCTGACCTCAAGAAAATCAGAAAAAAATCAAAACTGAATTCAACCCACTCCAAGGGAGCTTTGCCTCAAACAGAGCTCAATAGTATGAGGCTCTGAATGCCTCTGTGAAGCAGGGAACAGTCAAAAATGTTGTTGTCCTTACCAGAACGGTCAGTATCAAGCTTGAACAATGTCCAAATATATTTGTGTTCATGAACTCATTATTTAAAAAACCCCCTAACAATATCCAAATACTTGCTTTAGAGCATGTAAAACTAATGGCCAAAATTGCAAAATGCATCATTATCTTCAAACAGCACATGGGAAGGGAAGAGCTTCATCCTTTTAGTTACAAATTCTCCACTTACAACAGACTTTTATTACTGTTGTAAAGCATAATTTTGGAAATGGGGCATGTAAGGTAACGAGCAATCAAGTGTTTAGGGCAGCATTCTGAGCATAACCTCACTGGTGGTGTATTCCTGATTTCTGCCCTTACTGCATCTACTTTCTTGTTTTTTTGGTTTTTATTATACTTGACAGATATTTATCTCAGAAAGTTAAAAGTCAGAAGGAACTCCACAGAAGTCAAGGCTGCTTTAGAAATAGTAACATGCTAAAAACAGAACATCTCTCATTAGAGTTACTTGTCACTTTTTCAGAGCTTCTGCCTCGTACTGCTATTCTCACACATTTCACTGTGGAAGAGATGTGATGGTAAAATATTTGACAGACAGCTGATGTAAATTATGTGCTTTCTATTTTTATATATTTTTTAAATTCTGTCTTTACTGAGATCAAGGTTTTACTAGAAAGAGCTCAGTAGAAAGCAGATATATAACTGTTTTTCTTTTTCATACTTCTACAGCTTTAATGATAGTGAGGGACTATTTGAAAAAGAAAAAATGTATATGAATAATTTCACTGCTGTTTGGTCAGACAAGCTTTTGTAACTACATCAGGGTGGCAGAGAAAAGAATGGGCATCTCTGAAAGCGAAGGGAAAAAAAACAATCAAAAAAATCTACACAGACCCACTGGAAATGGGACTTACAAAAAACATCGCAGGGGAAAAAAGTCTGCATCTTAAATAGCCTCATGGGAAGTTTATGTTTGAAATATCTTGTGATCTGCAGCAGATAACCCAATGTCTTGCTGACTTTGCTGGTGTCACAGAGGTGAGGTTTCCACATGGGTGAACAAACCACTCGAGCAATTTATTCAAAAACATTAGACTCAAATTGGCACCAGGGAAGGTGGGTGTGTGTGCATAGCTGTGCACACGTAGGGCCTTTCTGACATTCTTCTGTGCTAAATGAGATGACTTAAAGGCTATAAGAAAACCCTATTTCTCTTCCTTCGCTTATTTTTTCCAAATTGTTCTTTGCCCACGAATAGTCTCATTAGGCAGTAACACCATTAGAGGACATCAGGCACACATTCTTTCACCTGAAGTGAAGCTCTGGGTTTTTGCCATTTCTGCTTTGCTGGCGAAATTGCTAACAGGTTTCTTGGTTCTGCCAGTGCTAAGGGCATTTGTGATTGACAGATCTCCTCAGTAAACATTCTCCCATTTCCTCTTTCAGCTCTGGCAGAGCACAGTGCAAGTGCTGTGCTCACCCTGGTGTGAGGAAACTCCACAAACTCCAGCGTAAAGAACACACCACAAGCAAGGAATCCACTGGAGCTGCTCTGCCACTAAGCTCTGCCTCTAATATTCCAGAAGGATTTTAATGCCTGGATAATTACAATTATGATTATTTTCTGTGCTGCATCCCACACTCAAACACTGAACTTGAAGCAGAAAGGTAGGTGCTGACAACCAGCCCCTTTTCCACCTGCTCTCACCAATATAAATCCATCACGACCTACAGATACCTCTGTGAATGCTCATATCTCTCTCTATTTGATGCATGCAGATGTATATAGGGGAGTGATGAGGTGAAACAGTCCCTCCTCCTGTCCACTCTCCATGCAGAGGGGTAAGAACAAGGATTCCTGATTAATTACTTATCAAGGAGAATCAGCTTAATTAGGGTCAAATTCTGTGGCAGACAGCTTAATTCATTTTTCAATTTCTGTGTGTGAACACATTTCTTTCTACAGAACAATTGATTTGCAGCTCAATTCACACTGTTCAATTATATTTTTATTTTTTAAAGGAAAAAGAAATTAAGCTAGTATCTTTTGAAACCGGTGTATCTGTTCAGAGAAAGACCCAAGTGTCATAAGTAATTAAAATTAATGTTTCCTGCTTTTACAGTCCTGTTATCCTGCTGAAACAATTCTTGCAGAGACTGCGCTGCCAGTGGGATTGGGGCAGTTCTCAGCCCCTTAAACTCCTGGCTGAGGTGCTGATCCCAGTGAAAGAGCAGGATGCATTCCCAGAGAGAGAAGTGCTCAGACACACAGGAAATCTCATCACAGGTACCTGTCTATACCTACGTGTACCCAAAGGGAGGGCAGCTGGTTTCTGTTCCTCCTCATTACCCTCATAACAATTATTTTAAAATATTAGATTCCTACTGAAAAAAATTAAAAAAAGAAGAAAAAGAATAAATTCCCCACTAGCACATGGCTAAAATTATTTCATTTGGAAAGGCGTCATGGATTCACTGCTTCAAACTATACAATTGCCACTGCTTACTCTATTTACCTTTACGTACTTATTAGCATTGATACTGAGTAAGGAAAGGTTTTAGCCTGACTCTTAGTGAGATGGATAAAATAGGAAAAAATAGATGCGAACAACTGTTTAGTCTTAGAAAGTAATGAAACTCAATATGAAGCCTCAGGATGCAACTCACAGGAGGATGTCCTGTGATCCACTAGAGAGGCTTGCTTTGAGAGCTTTAGACAAAAAGTAAATAAAAGAGGAAAAATTACATAACCAAATATTATGCACTTAATACTTTCTTAGCTTTTTAATAAAGGAACCTAAGATATGGAGGTAAATCTTCCATATACAGCATCTAACTTCTTTGTCATTCCTGTATCTGTTGGACAACGGGTGTAAGGTTTGCTGGATATGGAAGCAAACAAAAATGGGCAGCAGCACAGTAGGAGCACCCTTTAGCCTTGGAGATGTAGTTTATGATTTGTAACTTCAGCATTTCTTCCCTGACAATTTATAATCTGATGATTATAAATCCACAGTATGAACTAGATTCCAATTACTTGTGAAACATTTTTGCATCATATTTACAGCCATAAAAACAAACAGAAAAGCTGTCATTGGGCAGTCCTCAACTCAGAGGGATTTAGACCCGCTTTAGGGAGAGCTCTATTCTTATTCCAAACCATGTAATTGTGGGCTGGGATACTTTCCACTTCAGCGAGTAGAATACTGGGATGGATCCAGTGAAGCCTGGACTTCTACTCCAGTAAGTCCAGGCCTTCCCACCAGGCAATTCCCACCACCATCCTCCACAACCATTCCAAAAGCAGAAATACATCTGCTTAATGGATGTTTCTATACAGTTACCAGCTTTCCCTCCCCATTCTCCCCTCCTCCCCAAGATTTCCTGGACAAGCTGAAGTTTTCCAGCTTCCTTGGTTCCCCTTTCTGGAACACAGCCTGACAAAGGAGTGACCCCACTCCACACCTGCCCTGCTCCTGGAGAAAAAGCCATGGAAAAGAGAACTGTAATGTGAAGGGTCAGGTTAGCAGAGTCTGACAGGGCCTTCAGAGACCTTTGAAAACACATTAATGACTGCAATATCAGCACACTGTGCTGTTATAGGGTCTTCCCAAGCCTAGTGCTAAAGAAGTTTCCTGTAAATCACTGGCACCAGATTATGAAATTAAAGCTTGTCCTCTCCTTGCCCTCCTTCTTCCTTATAATATACCTTGCAACCCACTTAATGTCCTCCTTCCCCACAAAAAACATTTTCAAAGGAGGATATGGTAAAACGTGAATATACAAAGCATTGCACATAGATGCTGCCTTTCTGCTACCCTCAGGCAATCCCTTTAGGGATATTACTGTTGGTATAATTTGCTTTGCTTTAAAAAGCAAGTAAGTGCAAAATAACAAATGCAAGCAGTGAAAATAATACAGAAATACATATTGAATAATTATACTGCAGATTTAATTATACTAATTATAGGCTGCAAAAAATCATTTTATATTATGTAGACTTAGAAAAACAATTCAATGTAGATATTCTCTGAAGAAAAAAGTGTTTCATACCTTCTTGCTGCCACTAGAACAGCTTCAGCAAACAGTTCTAACCAACCCAGTGAGCCAAATCATAAAGCTTCAGGCAGTCACAAAAAGCTATTGATTTTTTTTAAAAAAAAGAAAAGGCTTTTTTAGTTGTAAATTCCCATTGATGTGTGACAAAGCTCTGCAAGTGGCATTTGCCAATATAGCCATTGTGGGAAAAGCCAAGATTGCAGCTTCTCTGGTTAAACTCCTTGGAAGTTTATTGTGGTCAGCCTCAGCCTACTCCATCTGATCTTGGATCAGAAAAACACAGGACATATGATTCCCAATAGCAATAATCAAAACTGAAGGTTTCAGATTCTGCTGGAAACAAAATTACGAGAAGAAGAAATGAGCTAGATATTTCTTTTTATTGCTGGGAAACAGATTTCTTACAACAAACTGTGGATTTATTTTATTTTTTTGAAGTTAGCTCACCCATCCTGTGTAGATATGTCACTGATGGTTCCTTCCTTGCCCTGACCTGCACTCTAGGCTAAGGAATGGGATCCCTGCTCACCTTGCACAGGGCACGTCTCCATTCCCTACAAGCAAAGGCATTTCAAAAGCCAGGGTTAGGCCATCCTGAGAAAGGATGACATGAGGCTGAACTATATGCTATTCCTCCCTTCTCTAAACATCATCTCACTTGTTTTCCCTCCTCCTTATAATGGAAAAAAAGCATTCCAGCCTGGGTCCTCTGGTCACCTCGGGTGGGACAACTCATCAGTGCCTCTAGGGTTGACACCAACCTTTTCAGGTCAGAGGTGTGTCTGAAGAACAGGTTGGTCCACTTTCTCCTGCAAATAAAAGCTATAAAGGTAGGATAATGAACTTTCAACACTATCTAAGGCACTCAGATGCAAAGCTGCCAGCAGCTGGTGCTGCATAAAACACTGCAACCCAACTTTATTACTGCTTTTGCTCATATGACCTAGAAAGGCTTGATCACATCTACCCATAATATATTCACATTTCTGCCTGGATATACTATGACTAGCACTCAGTCTCTCACCTTAAATATGCTATTGAGAAAATGAGTTGGGGAGGTCCCAGGAGTGCAAACTGATAACAGTTTTTTAAATTGTAGGGTGGGAGACACAGGTAAATATTTCTTTTGCTACATATGTAACAAAATGACCCACTGAAATTATATTGTCAGAGTTTCCAACCAAATGCAGCAAAACATAAAAGGCCTGTGCACTTGACCAGTGCCTGATAATTCAGACATTCAATAAGTGACAATAAATCAAGTCTGGGTAGAGCCACACAGCAGCTAAAAGGATAAAAAACATTCACTGCGTTTCAAGCATTTGACAGAACAATTTCCTTCTGGACCTTCATTTTGGAGCACAGCACCTAATATAGAATAGAGATGGGAAGCTCCAAAGAGTTCACAAGCTTTTGTACTGCTCTCCCTGTGCCTGAAGAAGCTGCTCCATTTTCCAGGTGCTTCTTGCACCACTTTCTAAAGGTGGAATGGACTAAATTCTGTGTTTGATTTTATATTGTAATCCTGGGAAACAACTGTTTGCCACCTTCCAGGGTCATTCACTGGAGAGTTTCTCCAGGTTTCTTACCAGCAGTGAAGCAGCAGAGAAGGGGGCTGACAGAGGAAAGCACCATCACTTGTCTCCTAAAGTGACCTCTCTGCTTCGTATTACAATAATAAATACATAATGACACTGTGCATTTAAAACAAAACAAAACAAATAAAACCAAAAAACCAAACCAAACAACAAAAACCTTTCACAGTCTTCAGGATATGATTGCCAGCATCCCATTACAGATTCCATGGGGCAGCAAACGGCTGGCGTTTATTATTAAATACGACTGAACCTCAAACCCTCATGGAATAAACACAGCTAGGATGTATGTGGAGTACTTGCCTGCACCTGCCAACACTTGTCTCACTCTTGCAGAGGATACACAAAGCAGCAAGAGTCTCAGGGTTCAGAGACTCCCAACTTAATACTTTCTAGTGCTGTCAGCTGCCAGAGTAATTTTAGTATCTCCATTTCAGCTCATCTTTTGTACAACAGGGATAACATCTACGACGCCAGAGAAGGTGCAAGGACATGGTGCTCCTCCCGAAAATACGATAACAGAACCCACAGAGATTGGCAAGAACATGAAGATCTTTCAATCACACATCTTGGTCTGCAAAGTGCAAGTCAGGACACTTGGAAATAGTGAGGATCTTTTGTGTGCCTTTGCACTCTTTCCTTTTATGCAGCAAAATCCAAAGTCTTTTCCAAAGGAAATTTAAGCCAAGGCAAACCATATATATATTGATTAATCATGTTCATATTATGTCTAGAAAACATTTCTGCCATCTCCTCTTTGACAAGTTATATTTAGAGTTGGGGTAGAAGCATATTTAGATGGAAGGGAAAAAACACAGAAGAAACTGCATCTGCAATCACATTTCCTGATTAGATCTTACCGGAGTGCTGTCTTAGTGCTGCTTAAACACGGGTTAGTAAATGTCTTCAGTGCTCAGTCTCATGCTCCCTATGTATGGTTTTTGTTTCTTGGGGTTTTTCTTGATTATTTTTGAGAGTTTTCTTAGTTTTGTTCCTCAGCTTTAATAAGCATAGGTCCCAAATCCAAACACAAAACTCCCTACTGGGTAAGGGGAGAAATTGAATCAAAAGCTAATTTTTCTGTATAAGAGCCACCTTAATAATCTCTTGAACAAATATATGGCTTTAGAGGGATACATAAAACGGTGAACACAGATATGCAGAAAGGTGCATTCGATCCCTTTCCTCTTGTTTATATTGAATAGAAGGCAAA
This sequence comes from Vireo altiloquus, assembly GCA_013396875.1. Taxonomy (NCBI): domain Eukaryota; kingdom Metazoa; phylum Chordata; class Aves; order Passeriformes; family Vireonidae; genus Vireo; species Vireo altiloquus. The sequence continues at coordinate 1,125,848 of VZRF01009368.1, forward strand.
ATTGTCTCTATCAAGAAGATATAGAGGTTTTAAGAGCAAAGTATCATGAAAATCTGCAGTAATCCAAGCTTAAAAATACCTTATTAGTGGAAATGGAATTGAAAACTTTGAGGATTTACATGCCTCAATAAGCAGTTTTATTACTTCCATACCTTAACTTATTCACAGTGTGTACTTGGACTGGTAAAAATAAACATTTAACTGTTTTTTTTCTTTTTTTCTGAATACGGGTGTACATTGAAAAAGATGAAGTTTCAGTCTTCCAAGCTTTGTAGTATTAAGAGCTTTGTTAGCAGAAAGAGAGAGGATGTGAAGAAGCAACAATCAGCTTCATGACAGGCACTTCATTAACCCACATACTTCATAATTTGCTCACTGAACTAGCTGCTTTTCCTCTTCTCTCAGCAGGAACATAAATAGCAAAGACTATCATGAGCTGTTATGCTACTGGAAGGCTGTTAATCTTACCAAATATACCACAGAGCATTTACTGCTACATATTTATTTATTTAGATTTAGAGCCTGATTAAAGGGAAAACAAAAACGATATATCTTGAAGATGCCTTTCAACTGATACCTAAATTGCAGTGCTGCACTTGAATAAAATTCAGTTGAGCTGGAGAAGCTGAAGAAACCAAGTGTTTCACTCCACCAGCAATTCCTGCACATATTATCTAGGTATCAAAAATGCATCTGCAAGAAAACATCAACCTGTGTTTCAAGAAGGAACAGCGTAGCAGCGAATGGAAAAAGATGGAGTGGGACCAGCAGAGCTCTTTCCTGCCTTGAACTGGGCAGGACAATTTGTGTCTGATATCACACAGGGAGGGATATGACAATGGAAGAGCTAAGCCAAGCTTTTGTAGTGCAGCTCCCACAAGAAGGGTCTGCAGGCACAAGGAGAGGGCCTTGAGGTGAGTTTTGGGTTAGGATCTGGCTGTGATTTTTACAGTCAGTTCTATCAATTGCTCCAAGCCACCTTGCATCAAGACCCCATAAAACCTCCCTCTCCTCAAAGAGGAGCCTTGCAATAAGCTGTGAGAGTAAGAGCCCTTTCCATGGAGAGAGGGGACAATTGGTGAGAGGAGCATACATGTGTCCACACAAGTGGTAGAGAGCTGGGAAACAATTAACACTGAAATAACGCAATTATTCAACTAGAAGAATAAAGGGCAATCAGTGGTACAATCTCTTTGCTTTTTCCTGGTATTTATTTGTTGTGAATCTGAGCGAACATTGCTCACAGTGGGAGATTTTTGATGGCCTTTGGTAGGCTTTGATGAGGCTCATATTTGCTCATTTGCACAATGTGTTTATCTGCACCACCAGCAGTGTTGATCAGCGTGGAGCAGCAAAGTCCAATGAATGCTTTAAATAAACCCCCACTTGTTAAACCATCCTCAGCTCAGATTCAGGGAGCTTTATATAGCAAACATTACCTGAGTCATTTCTCTGGGAGAATTATGGGCTGAATGATGAGAACGTGTTTCCAAAAATGCTTAAAGGGCTATTAATGCAAGTTGTGCTCCTGAGTTATTTAAGTGCTTTTGAGAATCCTAAACAAAATACAGCTCAGCAATGGGAATCACCAGATGAACCTTTCTGTTATACTTCTTGCAAAAACAATAAGATAGAATCAAAGCCAGCAAATATGAAAGGTTTCTGCATTTACACCAGCAAACAACTGACTAAAGCATTAATGCAGCAGAATTAAGTCTGCAGAATAATCTATTCACATGAGCTCAAACAACTCCATAAAGACCACTGCAGTTCCACAGCTGCAGTGTTCCAGAGGGCTTTGGTGACTCCCAGTTTAGCCCAAGCTGAAGTTTACCAAGGGCAAGTTCTAAATTCTGCATCTGGGACAGGATAACCCTGGATACACAGACAGACCGGGGAATGAGATGCTGGAAATCAGCACCACGGAAAGGGAGCTGGTGGATGGCAAGATGATGCTCACATTAGTGAGCAGTGCCCTGGCAGACAGGGGGGTCACCCATGTCCTGGGGGACATCAGGCACAGCATTGTCAGCTGGGCAAGGGAGGGGATTGTCCTGCTCTGCTCTGGGGTGGCCTCACCTTGAGTGCTGGGGCAGTTCTGGGTGCCACAATATAAAAAAGACATTATTGCTCTCTACAACTGAAAGGAGACTGTAGCCAGCTGGGGGTCAGTCTCTTCTCTCGGGCAGCCAGTGACAGGGCAAGAGGAGATGGCCTCAAGAGGGATGAGGGGAGGTTCAGGCTGGACATCAGGAAGAATTTCTTCACTGAAAGGCTGCCTGTTCCCAGGGGTGTGGTGGAGTCACCATCCCTGGAAGTGTTCAAGAAATGACTGGATGTGGCACTTAGTGCTGTGGTTTAGTTTGGTTTAGTGCGTGCTGGTGTTTGGTCAAAGGTTGGGCTTGATGATCTTGGAGATCTTTTCCAGCCTTCATGATTCTATGATACACAGCCCAGTGTCAGGTCACAATTCCATAATAACCTGAAGAGCAAAAACATGGAGTGATGTCTTTGTCTGACCTTCCTATAAGCCCACTCTGAAACTGTGATGACACCCCAGATTGCCTGTTCCACCACAGGAGAGCTACAGACTATGAAATTGCAGTGACTGGCATGTGTGAGGCAGAGCACCACTAGGATGCTGGAGATTCTGTAATATAAATTTAAATAGCAGTGTATCATCACAACATTCAAAATAGTATTTAGTTTCTCAACTGCCAAGTCTGGCCTTGGTTAAATACCTTCCTTGAAAAAAGAAATTGTTTCTTTCAGAACTACTTTCTCATGAAAGGGCTTTATTTCCAAGGCATGTTAGTTTCTGATGTATAAGCATTTTAACCCCCTTGAAAACAGTCTGCCAGAAAATTTATGACCACCTTTTCTACTTTTTTCCTCTGATTAAGCACATTTGCAGTTGGAATGCATTGAGCTGGCAATGCTTGTTTTATCTCATTAGAAAGTATAAATCCTGCATCACCACTCACCTGGGTACACTTTTTAAATTACTGGTACAAGAGCCAAAAAGTGTCAGGCTACAGAGACACAAAGCTTGCAGGGAGAGGAAATATCTTCCCAATAACCAACCCAAAATGGAGGGGGGGAAGAGACAAACATTCATACTGACAAGGCCATGTTTAGGTATGAGCATCAAAAAGCAATGAAAAGAATTGAAATTTGCTCTCCCTGTGAATCTTGCCTTTCTGTAACTTTACATGAGCCGACTGTACCACCACTATTACAGAGTTCCTGTGAGGCCTTTTGGTTGTAAAAGCATTTTCTTCTACTAATTCCATTAAAAAGAAAGTTTCAGGCATGAATATTTGATTGACATATTATTAGGAAAAGTATGAGAAAAGCAGCAGTGTCACATTAAGCTCCGCTGCCACAGCCATCATCTTTCTCAGCATATCTCTGTATCTTTCCTGAACAGCGAAAAGGCAAAAGGAGAGAAAAGACTATGCTCATTAGGAAGAAAAATGGAAGCAGCTCTTCTGAGCATCCCATCTGCTGCCATCATGTCAGAGATATCACATTTTACTGCTGTCACCAGCAGGTGCATGCAATTAGGTGACAACAAAATGAACTGTGGCTTCCCAGTGACTGTTTCGAGCAGATTTCAGACTGTTGGCAAGTGTGAGATAACAGACTATGGGCATTAGCTGCTGAATAATTCCTGGAATTCACATGAAAAATGTACAGGTGATTAATTCTGGTGTAGAAGAGGACTGCAAGTGATAGACACAGCAACTGCATTAAAGCAGAGGACGACGGAGGGCATGGGCTGGGCTAATTCAGGCTACTGCAGTTATTATGAAGACATAATAAGGCCAGTCTGTTCAATTCTGATCTCATTTACAGAAACGGAACAGGACAATCAAGCCCAAAACAAATGCATAGGAATACACCCTCAGTATGTTGAAGGACTAGAGACAGTGCTTGGATGTTTTCTACTCATGTCACCTAAAAATATCGTCACTGTTTACAACTATCAGAATTAACAGAAGGTTTAATGATCATTAGAAGCTCATCAACTTCCACGCGAGGCAAAAAGCAAACAACGTTGATTTGTTTTGGGTTGTGGCTAAGGTGCAAATCACTAACAAAGGAAGAGCGGAAATGCCTGTTTTCAGGAAAGGGAGGAAGCCCCAGTGAAGCAGAGGGAGCAAGGAGGGCATTCCTGCAGGAGCATGTCCAAGCCACAGTCCTTGGGGATGAAACTGTGCCGCCAATGGCTATTCATGAACAACTCTGCTGTGCCACAAAAAGATGGCAAAAATTACTGTAATAGCCAAAACATTCCAACACCAAAGGCTTCTTTCTGAGTGCTGGGTGCCTCCTTTGTACTGATTTCCCTGTGTTTACAGGGCTCCATTCACACTTTCGGGGGAGGATTCCTCCCTTCCTTATCTGAATACAACAATGCAGGAAAAACACCTCCTCTTCTGTTATCTAAGGTGATAATGGAGAATTGCAGAAACTTGTCAGGGGCTGTGAGATGAGTTCACAGTGCTTGCAGAAAATCATCGTCCAAAACATGAACAAAGGCTAATTTTTCCAGGTTAAGAAAAAAATCTTTGGGGACTTAAATTAAAAAGTACAGCAATGAAAAACATTTAACTGTATTTGTTAGTTTCATCTGATTGTTAAGGGCTTTACCTCCTGGTAGGCAACTCCCAAGAATAACAGCCTTGTTCTGAATGATAAGGTGGTGTTCACCCCTTATGGTAGAAGTTCTAAATTTCAATTCCGTAACCTGAAGCGGCAAAGCCATTTTTACCATGTCTGGCATAAGCCACTTCAATGGGATCATTACAGGACTGCAACATGCCTGGGCAACGTGCTTTAATTCAAGCCAGTGTATAAAACTTCTAATAACAGAGGATTTTTTTTTTTCATAAATCACAGCTTATTTTAAGAATTATATATCTACAGAGATTGTCCTCTTTCTCCAGTCAAAAGTGTCAATGTAACTCTCAAGCGAAATTGTTCTCCATGCATATGTTTTCTGCAGGAAATACAGCTTTTGAAATCATATTGTATCTCAAAATTGTACTGAGAAAGTTAGGGAAACTGAACCATTTTCATATAGGGTAGCTATGATGGAGCGGCTCCATAAACTACACCAGGGTAAGGATGTAAAAATTATACTCTGAAGTAAAAACAGCAGTTTCCAAAGCAAACAACAACTTGTTAGGTCATGTTTCTGACCCCTGTTACCTTATTGCAAGTCTCATAATATCCGTTATTTTATTTTAAGACTGTAACTATCAGAGTCATGCTATGAGGAAATTTCAGTTTTTATTATTTTCTTTAAGGTACATCTCCAGCTGTTAAATGCGCAGCTTAAAGTTCAAGCCATCTGAGGAGTTTAAAAGGGTCAAGTTTACTTTTTTTTTTGTAGATTCACATAATGTAATGATGCAAGTGTCATGGTTCACATGCTGAAAGGCAATAAAGCATGTGCTGCTTGAGGAAAAAAACCCAACTCAATTGGCTATAAAGAAAATCTTGCACTAATAGGCATCTGAATTCACACTACTAATTACTGCAGAACATAAAACACCATTTCCAATAAGCAGCAATGAGTACAATTATTTTTTATAATTAAATGTTGTTCTGACTCAGCAGATGGATTCAATGCTGTTGCCATTGTTCACAACTTTCTCAAGCAGAAATGCAGCTTCTAATGGGAAGTTCAGAAAACACTGCACCAGACATGTCTGTAGAAGTGCCACTATTTTGAGAATGGGAAAGCAAAGGGGGTAAAACTTCTCTTCCCCACCTTGGCCCAACAAGAATTAGGTAAAAAAGCACGGGCGAAGAAGCATCTGCGCCGTTTCACCTCCACAAGGGGAGCGTTTGTGTTTCTGGTTTCAAAACATGCTTTTTGAGCACTTATCCGGTGCTCTCAGGTCTCTTCCTATTACAAATTTTCACAGAGTAAATCCACGAATCTTTTGGCAGTAGCCCTTGTTGATGAGAGGGAAGCGTGAGGCAGTGAGGAGTCTCCTTCGGCAGCTCCCTCAGCCCGTATTTGCTCCCCAGTCATTCAGACCAAGGAAAGGATCCAAATCTAAGGCAGCTCCATGAACTGCCTATGCAAATCAGCCGCTCTGCCTGTAAACTAGGAGCAGCATTTTCACCTCCCACCATGCTGATGTCAGTGCCATGGGAATTCTCTGGAATTCAGAGTGAAACAGCTCTTTGTTTCCCTTTGACCTGTGTCCCTGCTGTAGCAAGTAGATGCCTAGGTGCGAACAGCAACAGTGCCAGGCTGGAAAAACTCCCAGACTTCACAGAGGACAGCACTTTGCATGATAACCAGGTCTCCCAGACATAAAAGGCTTTGATTAAATTGGGGCAGCTCTGAGGCAGGCAGGCAAAGGCAGTATCAATGTTTTCTCATATGTAAAATATTAGTGAAGATTCTGATTTGAGTAATATTTTCCAGCATAGCTGAGCTTTAAATTTAATGAGATCCTCATTTAAATTCTGGAAAAAGGAAGAGAACAGAATGCTGCACATGTACTGGAAATCAGCAACAAATAACATTAAGGCAAGCAAATAAAAACACGTACTGGTAACTTTTATCCACGTGCCCCCTGGCCTTATTAAAACCCTGGCTGGAGATGCTATCACAGCAGCTCTACCCTGCAACCCTAACAGGTCGTATCAACAATCTCATTGAGCAGTAAGAGATGCAGGGAGCCACTTACTGAGTTATGGCCACAGGGACAGACAGCCTGAGGGGCTGCTGCGCCAGGGAGAGCTGCAGCACAACCAAAGCAAGTGTCTGATAAAATTTAAGGAAACACAGAAGAGAAGTAACTCTTTTTTTTCCCTCCTCTGCCTCCACTGAAGTTAGAGGGGATTGCGGACTTCCTCAAAGGATGGCAAGAATGAAGTAAATAGAAGAAAAGGTGGAGCAGAGGGATGGCTACAGGCAGTACAAGCAATAAACTCCAATTCCACGTTTGCCATCTAACAAGTTTTTTAATATATGTCCTTTCACCCTATGACTTTAATATTAAACTTGGCAAGTAGGCAAGCCAAGCAATCAAACAAATCTGACAGAACATACTTAATATAATATTCCCAAAAGAAGCCAATTGGAGTCAATATGTACAACTCCCCTTCGCTGGAATATATGCCTGTGTGTCTCACATCCGCAGGTAGTTCAATAATATTAATGAGAATTTATGTACTTGAGGAGAGAAGTGAAGGCATCAGTGAAGTAAGTTTCTGTTCAGATAGAGTGGTTATGCTCCTGGCTGCCCAGAAGAAAGCATGCAAGGAAATTGCTAAACATATTTTGCTTCATTCCTTTAAGTTATAGCTGGCTGTAAATTACATTTAATAAACCCATTATTCAAACCCTTTTGAGAACATTTAAGCACCAATAATGTTTACTATGCCGATGCACCGTGTGTTCTTATAAGCCATGTATCTTACTGAAAGTCACCGGGCCAGTTCCATCACTATGATTCTCATGAGCTTCCTTTGGTTCTGGCAATTAGGCCATCTGCCAGGAGCTGAAATCATTAGCAATAAAAAGAAATGCAATAGCTCTGCTTTGTAGTCCCTTCAGTCAGTTCTGGTTCCATTAGCCACTGGGGGCACCATGAGAATCAGGTGAACAAAGAACAGTAACAGAGGACACTGTAAAAAGGGAGGAAATTTTAAAGGAGCGCTGCAAAGTCAATGGCAAAAACAGAAAAAAGAAAAACAAACCCAACTTTTTCACAGTGAGATTTTCAGAGCACGACTAGGGATTTCATCACATCCCTTTTACAATGTCACACTCTGTGGTCCTCACCACTGCCTCTCAAACTTCTACCCTTCTCTTGCTTGCTCGGTCAGGCATTTGATCAAAATTATTTCCTGTTATTTATATGTGTGTGCATAGGCACACATGGATCACATTCTTGATTAAGGCATTTAAGCACTGCTGTGATTCAGATAATAATACTAATAATGGATTAACCAGCAGTGGACATTAGTGCAGCTGATGATCTTTAGCCTCCTGCCTTGAGCCTGCAGGAAATCAGAAGTCTTTGCCTGTAATTGAAGCTGAGATGTACAGAGAATGGAAATTCTGCTTGATAAAGGAGTTTGGATTTTAGAGCTCTGTTGTTTAAAGCAGCATGAAACCTGCAAATTTCAAACTCTTCAAGAGAAAATAAACAAATCCAATTCATTGAGACCAGTTTGATGGAACAGCATTTTCCAATGAGAAAATAATTGCATTAACTTTTTTTCCACTTCGCTGTAATATCAAAGAATATAATAGTTTTGCTGCTAAAGAATAATCTCTTTAAATGGCCTGGAGAGTGTGGCTGAAAGCCAGTGGGCACTACAGTGAACCAGTGGTAATGTACAGCACAAAACAATCCCCACATTGCTCAAAAATTCCTTTCATGATATAAGAGATATATCTCATTCTTAAATGCGAAAATTTTTAAAAGGCCAAAATTAACACAAGTGTAAATTGAAGGAGGGCACATGATCACATTCACAGAGTTCTGCCTTGTTCTAGAAGACTGACAAGAGTTGAATAGTGATAAAGTTTCAGTGACTATAATCACGCACCAAAATTAGCTACAATTCACCCATAGAAAAATGTTAATGGAACTGCCAGATGACCCTCCAAGACAACAAAGAGCACACGCTGAAAAGAGGTTACAGAAAACTGTGTTCCTACCTAACCTCCAATAGGTATTATTTTATGCAATAAACAAACACGAGTTCTAATTTTTCATTTTTATCTTTTATCACTAAGGTCCTCAGGCCTCCTAAAATCATGAGACTTCTCTCCAGACTTGGGAGGAACATGTGCCCCAGATGATAAACCCAGGGATGATCTTTTTTCTCTGAGCCACAGGATATATCTACTACATACTCAATCACCCCTCTATCTCCCTAGTGCTAACAGAGTTTCTATCTAACAGAGTGTTTCCTACATGCCTCTGGCAGTAACACAAAAATACTGCATTAAAATAATCCAGTCCACAGAGCAAAATCAAAAGTGTATATGAAATAAATAAAATTGCTGTAGTAGTAAACATGTCTTTCATTGCATTAATCACATTTTTTTTTCTCTTCATCAGTTAGCAGATGATTCAAAAACACTAAAAGTGCAGGACCTAATTCTCAACAAATCTGGGAGCTAAACACACCAAGGGAGTGTGTCAGACACAAGGATTTCACTTGAGGGTGGTTGTTGTTAAGCAAGCAATCAAAGCCAGTGGTTAAAGAACAGAGATTGCCAAGTATCAGACCACACTCATTATGTCTAACATCTCCTATGCAAAAGGATAAGGTAGCTTTTAACCAGCAAAGGACATTAAAACCGAAGGCAGAAGTGATGGCACTTTTAAAGCACATTCTTGCTTCCTGGTATCTCTACTTAGCTCCTTCCTTCACCCCAACTGTCTCAGTAAAGTCAATTGTAACTTTCTGTTTATATATGTGCAAAATTTAGGAAACAAACATGAAACAGTTATGAGAAACAACCACTCTATCAAAATAAAAGACAAAAGAGCAAACAACAAAATTTCCAAGGACAAGAGATATACTAAACTAAAACCAAAAAACAACCAACCAAAACAACAACAACAACAACAAAAATCTTTGTCAGAACTGGCTTAAAAGTGCCAAAGAGAAAAAGAAATATTGCAGCACATCATTAGTACAAAGCACTTGATAAGCCTACTTTGATGTTTCTTGCAGAAGCTCTAAAGAATTCAGAGACAAAGAAAGAAAATGTGATGCTTCAGGATGGGAGGTGTGAGTCCCTGCCCTGGCAGTTTGATCCAGTGGTATCTGCAGACAATTCTGTCCTCACTGTCCACATGTCCCTCCAAGATCCTCATCCTCAGAAATACACCACTATTCCAGAGCTTTGTCACTTTGGAAGAAACTGAGACAAAGCCTGCTTTGCAGTTAGGATTCAAGAAGGGCAAAGACTTCTGAAAGCAAGGAAACTAACCTGAACCAGCCATCCAACCCCAAATACATCTAGAAGTTAGGACCAGGAAAATCCTGCAGATGAGAAAAACCAGAACAAAAATCTCCTGCAAGCCAACCAAAATGACTATTATTGCTGAAGTAGATGTCAAGAGGCAGTTCAAGCTAAAAACTGATACTTGACATGAACCTATAGATCTTCAAATGTGTCTGTGAACTTCATAGTTTTAATCTAACCTAAGCCAAAGCTTTATTCTCTGCTTTGCAATAACCTGACTGATGTCAATGATACTATACAAAAGAAAATTCAGGCTCCAACCTTTCATTTTTATTGCCGTCTTTATCCCAATCAAATATTTTTCCTAGGTTAAGTCTCTGAAGTGCTCTCCCACTCTCTTTTTTAGCCAAAAGTGGTGTGACCCTTCAGATGAACATCTGTCTTTGTCTCAACCTCTGAGCCCACTTCATTCCTGAAACTGTTCAGGGCTCCTGCAGAGACTTTAGCACTTGGAGACCGAACATTTTTTAACCCTGTTGCAGTGCTGGTACTTTTCATTACCATTACAGTGTTCCCATCTAACCCAAGAGCTGCCCAGCATTCCTTACTTTCCATCTTCACTCTTAAGGAGTTAGGTCCTGCAAATTGCTTGAATTAGAGGTTATTTCACTCTCATCCCTCTTTCTGTGGCTGCTACTGTGAATGCATTAGTTCAAGTTATTTTCCAAAAATACCACTATTCCACCTCATCTTTTCTCATTTTCTTCCACTGCAGCTGCCTTACTAGATGCTGTAGATTATTTGGTAGCATTTTCTGAAGCAGGAATATAAGATGAAGCATTTTCACCTAAAACCCACAGAAATTTGGTCAATCTCACCGGAATCGCTCACAGTCAAACCATTTGTTTCAACAAGCTTTTAGATTCTACCTTTGGGCTCCTGAACGTGAAAAAGAAACAGGTGAGAAACCTTGCTTTGCTTCTTAAATTTTATATGATTCTTATTAGCACCATGACAAACCTGACAAAAAAGTCGAGGTGAGATTTTATGCAGCAGTGGGAGTGCAATTAAAAAATGGTTGGGGTACTTCTAACAGGGCTGGCACTTTTGTGGAAGGAGAAGGAGGCTTGAGTGTCCTTGTAGAGCTTAGACTATCACAGGCTTTATAGTAGAGGACACATTGAGCCAACTTGGGGAAAAGGCGAAACAGAAAAAAGGACAAAGAGAAACATTCACCGAACACTCTCCTCTCCAGAAATCCCATCTGTTTCACTGGGTTTTAAGGCTGTTTTCCCCATGGGTAGAGTGGAAAAACCACAGTGACTGGAGAATGAAAACCAGAATGCAATTTCTTGTGGTCAGAGGAGCAGGAGCCTTTCAATTGCTACGGACAGTATGAATATACATTAGTCATTTATACATCCATGGACTTCAGCCACACAGGAGCTAAATGTGCCATACTCATTCAAAATGTATCCTTCAGGCTGAAGTATTCCTTTTTCTTTCTATTTTTGCTTTTCTGCTTTTTGTATGTACTTCTATTGTAAACAAAAGAAAACGGTAAGATGATGTATTAATTATTATATGGAAAGCCCATAGAAAACTCAGTTTCAGATATGAGTTATTTTACTGTGTCATCTCTTTTTGATGATGCTGGTGTTAAAGAATGTACCATTATAGAAAAGGACAAGCTAAACAAATCTTTCAGAAATTGCTTCTCATGCTCAGCTATTTACCCAAACTCTGTGCCATGCAGAGAAACCTCAGGTAGCTTTCAGTGAACATCTCTCCTTTGACATCTCAGCTCAGTAAATCAACTTAAAGGGGTGCCACAGTGCCACAATAGATTTCTCCTGACCTCCAAGCAGTACATTTACAGCCAGCTTGAATAGCCTTTGTATCCCAAACTTCAGACATGAAAGTTGATATAATCCTTGAAACCTTACCAAAAGCATTGAGACAGATATCTCTAATATTAGATAAGAAAAATAGATACCATAAATCCATTAAAAATACTGTCTTGTTTGGAACCCAATGACTGTAGCAATTGGCTGTGGAATACACACTGAATACAAAACATCTGCTCTTGGCTTCTGGTTTACCCAAAGGGGGAAAATAGAAAGGAAAAAAAAAATCAATAGCATATGATTTTTATTCAGGTATTCACATGGGGGGACTTGAGTTTTGGTAATCTCAGACCACTTGCAGTTGAACGGCGACTCTATCTGCTATTTAATTTAGACATTATTTGAGATATTGCTCATGTGTTTGGGCATCTGGGCTGAATGGACCATTGAAAAGTACAGCTGAGAGTTACCACTGAGGGCAGTATTCACTTGATGGTGCACTGAAGCATTTAAGAATTCCAGAAAGCCTTCCAGAAAACTCTGGGTAACCTTCCCCAGCCACCTAAGGCACCGCAGTTTAAACCAGACATTTCCCCAGACAGTGAAAGCTGGGTTTCCTTTCAACTCTTTCTTGGCCAGTGTGACTAATAAAAGTAATCACATCAGAATATTTTTGATTCAGATTTTAAGTATATTTTCACTAAGTCCTCTCTGAGTCTTTTCCAAGTCTGCTCAGCTTTGCACCAAAGCACCCAAACAAAAAATTCTTAAGAGGATTTTTGAAGAAATGACAATTCCTCAAATTGATGAGGAACAACCCCGGATCTACTTGTCCTCCATCCATATCACTGCAGAAGAGCAAGTTACAAAGAGTCTTTTAAAGTAATCACACATTAAGGAGCTCTCATAGGGAAAGGCTCACAACCTCCTAGTAGCTTTTTACTAGTACAGTGCTGTTTAAATAGCACAGTGCTGTCCTCTGAAGAAACTCCCGCCTAAAGACAGTGAAACCACAAAACTATCTTTCAGATAATATCAAGAGACTCACAGTAGGGAAGACTAATGACGGAGCAATATCTGGTTACTTGGTGTTTAAAGCATTTTGCACCTTTCTGGAGGAGAGTGGCACATATATGAATTTTCTAATTGGTTTTCAGTCAAATCATTCCACTAAGAATAAACTGAGAGCACTTGCAGGAAACTGGGGAGCTAGACTGTAAAATAAAAATGCTACTTTAGCTCAAGAGTTTTTTGCACCTGCATTTTGAATATTTTCTTAGCTCCTACTCATTTTCTAACTACATAATGGCAGAACGATGCTTTACTTACAGCAATTCCCATTTATTTACGTTGGCTCTAAATTGCCCAAAAGTTGGATAGATAGAGTGAAGGAGAGGGTTATTTTCCTTATGAATGGAATGAAAGAACCAACAGGAAATGAAGTAGCCCTCAATGTTATTTTCCCACTTCTCCTTATAGGCTGTTTAGTGAAATGCATACCTCAGAGTTGTGAAGCACCTTTGGGTCACTGCTCATTCAGGCTGAACTTCACTACAGCTTTATGTATACTTTATTACATATGAAATTTAGGAATCATGTTTTTGAGGCATCTTTACTGACATATTCTTCATTTCTGAAAGGAATTACTAGAGACAGAGAAGAATAAAGCTTGAGATCCAAAAACATAAAGTGATTCATCGAGCGAGCAAGCTTGGGTAGCTCAAATTCCTTAGCAAATCCATCAAAGACAGAGCATAAGAAAAAGCAAAACAGCAAAATGGTATAAAAACACCTTGTCTGAGGTCCCAGCCTTCTAACATTTTTCAAGAGTAGTTTAAGAAAAGAAAAGAACACTAAAAGAAAGCAAGAAACTTTGAAACTAGGTAAAGTTTTTATTCTTGCAGTTGAAAAGGAAGCAATTCCTGGAGGTCAGCTCCATCAAGGAAACTCAATTCACTGTTCAAGCCTGTCACTTTCAAAGCTGTGATGCACCTCTTAAGAACCTGAAAGAGTCCGCTGCTTCTGCATAAATCACAGTGCAGACAGTTTCTTTCAACACATTCATTTCTTTACCCATTTATTGGTGTGGTGGCAGGCTGCTTAATGGCATAAGGCTGTAAGCAAACAAGTAAATAAATAAATATATGCCAAACAACAAAACCTAAGTAGAGCAATTTAAACATGGTGCAAGGAGGAAAAGATAGATGATAAATTCTGGTGGCAAAAGGAGGCTTTTTTGAAATATTCAGTGAAATGAACATAAGGCATTCAGTTCTGAGGAACAAAAGAAAAAATGACTGGCAGGAAAACAGCTCCCTTTTGCAACAGTAGTGCACTTTTGAACATTTCAGCAACTCCTTTCCCTTTGTTTCTCCCAGTTTTGCTTCTCCCCCAACAGTTACGAAGCTAGAAATAATGTTCTTTGGGAATGGACAAAGCTGCCAAAGAGCAATCACCACACTACAGGAGAGCAACACCCAGCACAGGGGCCAAAGGGAGCTGCCTGTCTGGCATCACACAGAGGAACTCCCATGTCATAGCTAATGTCCAGAAAATGAAGCAGTACTGGCAAATAAGCCAGGGAAGAGGCCTGAGACCATGAGGTTCTGCCCTGGGATGTTGCAGCCCTCCTGCTGCAACCACTGAAACACAGAGAAGAAGGGCTGCAAGCCCAGCAAGATTTCTACTCTACTTCTTCTCGAAGGGCTCCAGCAGGTCCAGACTGATTCCGTGGGCAAACCAAACAGTGCCACTGAAGCAGCTCCTTGCTTTTTAGGGCAAGGAAGACAAAGATCCCTTGTGTTGGCCATTTTAGCACCCAGCAAGATGTGGAGTGACGACAATTCAGCTCTATACTATTACAGGTTTCCCAGGAGAAGTGAGATCACAAACTTTCCATATATAGGTCTATCCAGCCAATGAGGGTTGCTCATGTATGAGAAAAGGCTAACTGAGATCCTTGGATTCTTAGTCATTTCCCTCTTATCTCTTTAGCTTTAGAGACCACAAGGAAACTCAACAGAAAATAATTAGCAACTCTAATTTCTTAATTTTGCCTTCTGCAGAAGGAAGGTGATGCTACAAGGAGCAGAAAAATGCCTAATAATTTGTTTTGTTAGGCAAGTGGTAGGGCCATGGGCTGAAATACTACCTTGAAGTCTGATTCTGCACCTCTTGGGTCCCAGTTCTTTCTAAACAATTGCTCAAGTCAGTGGAAGACTTTCCACCAGCTACTTTTTATGTGCAGCCCTTTTAAGAGATCCTCAGTGTCAGCAGAACTATGATTACCAGGAAGGTACACCAAAACTAAAAGTTCAGTGGTACCTGTTTCCCTGACATCGTGTAAAATATAACACCAAGGTAATTTTAATTAATTTAAAAAGCAGTCTTTTAAGACATGTCCTACATGAAACCCTCAGTACTCCAACTACCAAAGGAAGGTTTTTAGCTCAGCTTCCTCATACGCCAGTGCCAAAACCCTATCCAATTCTTCTCTTTAAAGCTAAGGTTTTTTCCCAGAAGAATAATTTCATATTGCACACTTAAGCTAATTTTTAAATCTAAAATATTTAAATCAGGTTGAGCTGCCTGATGACAGAATATCTTGGTATAATCCTAGTAAAGAGGAAGACTTTGTCTTTCCCTGCATTTCGTAGTCATCTAATTTTAAACAAAGGGTTTTCATTAGTCAAGAAGCTGTGGACACAGCAGTTATCGGTAATACACAACTGTAAAACTGGGTGAAGACTGGAACTAAGCAGAGCTGTGATGCATTCCCACTGCTGAGCCTATAAAATGGTTAAAAGCACGTTTTATAGATCAGATTTTTGCATGGTTTTATTTGTGGTTAGGACTTGTGATATGGCAACACTGTCTTTAATCAATATTTGACAGAAGCAGCAGGGATAATCCTTTCTAATTGAGCTGAACACCCTGATGATGTCATCTGGAGTTTTTCCTTAATTTGATGTTCTTCCAGCAGGGAATTCTAGTTCTCACAGCTGGTTCTTTACATCAGGTTTTTCAGGTGAACAAGTCCTTTGATGCAGTTCCACTGACTTGAACTGCAGCTGCCAAAAGCTTGGCACATCTGCAAAGCCCAAACTATTCCAGCCCTGCAGAACCATAAATGTCTTTACAGGCTTCAGTTTTCCTGTCCTTGCAATTCTTGAGTTTTTAAGAACACTCCTTTCTCCCTCTCTTGCTATAAGCCTGTGACAACTTTTCTTTCCATTGGGTGATAATCAATGGAAAACTGAATAGTAGTTTTAGGCTTTGGGTGGGATAATATCACTGAACTCAGCTGGAATTTTGCTTCTGGCAACTGTATAGCCAGGAGCCCAAAGCTTTAACATCGTTTGCCTCACAGCAAGGAAAAATGTATTATTAGCATCGCAGGAGCTCAATTGAATTTAACAGAGCTCATCCCAAGGGGCAAGAATCCCTTGCATAAATGCTGAAATTCCAAAATAAGGTGACTTGAAATGCTTCTCCATATCTGAATGCACAGTGTAAGTGCTGACATAGACATGCAAATTGCAAGATGAGGTTTTAAGAGCTTGGTCATAAAAAAGATCTACCCTGATGATTACTGAGAATAGAAAATACTTGGTTTAGAATTTTAAAAAGTTTCAAAGAGAAATGAGACTAAAATACAACAACAGACAGAAATAACAACAATAAAAAAATTATACAGGATGAATTATAGTTGCCTAGTCCTGGTTTGGGTTTGTTTGAAGAGAAATAGGCTTTCTGGGACTGCCAGATGAAGTACATAAAGCAAAACCTTCTAATTTACAAAAAAATTCAAAGCCAACTGACTAAAAGTAAAGAAGCCATACATGCCACCAAATGAACGGGTGCTAACACTTGGAAAGAACACAGTCATTAGTTTTACGAGCTGACATTAATTAGCTCTGTTATTTCTACTGGTACCAGTTAAGCTCTAGGCAAATGCGCCTTTCATGCTAGATACGGCATGTGTTTCCAGGAGAAAAGTTAATTTAATGCTCTCTCTAGTTAAATACTATGCTAATCACTATTAATGCTGAGCAATTTTGTAGCTTAAAACAATACAAAACAATCTGAGGATTTAGTTTAAAAAATACCTGTTGTGCACCCAGTTTGATAATTATAATTTAGGATGGTTTGGTGTGTAAGGAGCAGGCTTTCCCCAGGCACGTCATCCCCTTCCCCCAGCTGTGCCTGCTCTCTGCCAATAGCACAGCAGGGCAAATAAGGGCAAGGTATTTGCAGCCTGGGAGGAGAGGAGACACTGACACTGAGAACCTGATATGAATCTTTCATCCTGCTGTCCTGATCTATAGCGAGCTCTCCGGTCTGTCTCTGCAGCATCTCTGGGAGGTACATCAGGATGTCTGGGCCCTGCTCACAAAGTACAACTGTGACTGGACAGCCTGAGCTCCACTGCTGCCTGCAGAAAACACAATGGGGGGTTTAGCCTCCCTTCCTGCAAAATAAAAACATTCTGCTTGGATTTTTTGCAGGAGTGGCGGTGGTAGAAATAAAAAAAAAAAAATACCGAGTTGAAGAAGAGCTCTGTTGTATTTAACAGAACCTTGATGACTCTGGTTAATGAATATTTTACATGGGGCCAGAGGTCATCCAAATCGGGACTTGAAACAAAAATCTAGGATGCTGGGAAAAGCAGGCAGAAGAAAAAAAAAAGCAAATTCATCAACTTTGTCATTAGCTGCAGACTTGGAGCCTTCATTTCATTATCTTTAAGCGCCTAGCTGTTTGTGCTGCCGAGAGAATCTGCAATAAAAACAGAAGCACAGATGTTTTGCTATACCAGCCCAGCAAAACATCCCTTGAGCAGTAGTTCTGGGCGTTATATTTAAAGGGGAAAAAAAAATATTAGTGAAAATGAAAATTTCAGAAATTAGACTTCACCAGAGATCTGTGTATGATGAAGGGTAGGAGCTTTACCCATGAACAGTCAAGGGAAAAGATGTCTGAAGAAAACATAATAGCAAGAATGGAGGGGAAATGAAAATTAAAAAAGATATTTTCACGATGGTGAGGGGGAAACTTGGGAAAAGGCATCTTAGCAGTTCTCCCAACATCAGTGGCCTGAGTTTGATGTGATCCAAGAGAGGAAGGGCAGCATTTCAGATCCATAAAATACACAAGGCAAATTTTAGGACCTTGAACCACTAGAATAAATATGGTTCCCTTCAACCCAAAGAAAATTAGCACAATACAATTGAGAAAATAGTTTACCAGTGTAATGAGAAAAGAACAATTAACACACATAGAGCATGTAAAATCTTAAGGTGAATTTTCCCCCATGAAATGGCAGGTCTAGAGCCAATTGCAGCTACTCAGATCAGAATAAAATCTGGTATTTTCTTTGAAGTAGCTGCATATTCTACAGGAATGGTAATGAGAACACTTTATTGTCTCTAATAAAAGAGTCTCAGAACAACATCTTTAGAAGTAATTTAACTCATTTACACACTGGATAAGCAACCATTGTAGCTATAATATCATTGTTTTAAAAATTTAGGTATGAACTATCAAGGTCCAAAAAAACACAGAAGGAAGAAGAGCAATGGCTGCAAAACTCTGCCAGTGTGCAAAATAAACACCAATTTAGACATCAGCCACATAGCTCTGGCATCCAATTCAGAATGTAGTTCCACAGCTTCAAGTTGTTCTATAAACGTGGATCTTAGCATTCCAACTGAAGGAATAAAAGCACAATTTTACATCACTGGAACAAGGCATCAGTGAAACAGCCCAATAAGTGGATTTCTATTTTGGTCTGTGTATGAAATCAGGGAGAAGAGAAAGTTTGGATGAACCACTGCTTTTTCCTCCATCCTTTTTAGTGTTTCTCATGCCACTGCAATTAGCACTTATTCATAACCTCTGTTAGTTTTTGATTATAAGAGTTATACCAGTAAGCAAAGATTTTTTTTTTTTGACTGTCAATCTTTTATTAACTTTGTACACTAGAAATTCAGCAATAAAAACTCTTTGCTATTTAGACTCTGTTTATGAGACACAATAAGTGTTTTAACTCAAACATTGAGAAACCATGAACCACGCACTCCAATTACATCAGTGGATTAAAAATATACTTGTATATTTATTTGCAGTTTTCTGGGCAGCAGGGCACATATTTCCAAATTTGCTTCCAACATAGGGATACACAAACACTTGTCTTTAAACAACAGCTGAGATCCTCATAAAACCACACATCTGTAGGAACCAGGGCTTTGTAGAAGCAGCAATTTCCAAGACCCACAGCAAGATGGAGTTAGCATCAGAAGTGAGCAAAGGCTTCCAACACTGACCTCTTGCAGAAATAAGAAAAGGTGCATTGAGCACACGTTCAGGCTACTCAGCGCAAAGCAACATGAAACTTAGTTTGTCTTCTACGTCTTGCTAGATTGAATTCCCCTTTTTGCAGGAGGTTAAACTGAAATCTAAGCATGTCTGAATATGACATGAAATAACTTATATAGCATTATCATTATACATTTGCAGAAAGAAGAATTTGACTTTAAGCAAATATAACAAATCCCATTAAATATGTTAAAATAAAGTGCTCATTAATAAAATTATTCAGTATTCTTTAGTAATTTAAGTAAAATAAATAAAGAATAAAGGCAATGGGGAGAAATACAGAAGATCTAACTAATCGGATGGTTAAAGTTCAGTGATTCCAACTGCAAAACTGAAGGCAGTAAAAACCATAGGTGCTCAGATTCCTTGGAAATTCAAATACCAAAAAGCATGAATCACTTATTTTAGTAATAGAACAGTGAACAAAAGCACATATCAAACATTTAAACAACTCCTCTCTCTCCTAACTCAGCACATAAAGAAGAAAGAATAAAAACAGAATGAGAGGAGGATGGTCCAATACTTTCCAGGAACAGCAGCTTCAGTCTCTGAATAATCTATTGTGCATGCTTCTCTCCAAAAGCCATCAGGCAATTACTAAGAAAGATGACATCAGGCACTCTATGTCATGACCTCACAGTTCAGGATACTGAAGTGGTCAACTCCTCCTCCTCACAACCATCTGGTTTGAAGAGCCATGTCCCTTCCTCATCAACAGCAACCTATATCCAGGTCATAATTCCCAAGGTTGGGATTTATGGCTGTTAAATACCAAGCAGGTAGAGGAAATAATCTGCTCTAGGAATCCAAAGTTTGCTGAAGGTTTCTAGGTAGCTGACCCTGGGGAGGAATGGGAGCTGCAATTCTCCAGAGACACAAGACTGATTAAAATACACACTGCAGGAGGAGGAAACAAAACCACCACCACAACCCAGCAACAACACATGAATCAAATGGAAGAAAATTATTCCTGAGGGCTACAGAGGTAGTTGGGGAAAAGATTCCAAAACATCTCTTGTTGTAGAGTTTGATAATAACGGCATGCAAAATTTAACAGGATGCACCAGGAATTAATGATCTGTCCTTGAAACGATGGGCTTGCTTTGTTGAAGTAGGAGTACCTGAGACAATGTCCTGTTCTCTCAGAACACAAAATATATTGTGGGAAAAAAAAAAGGAAATAAAGGGAAAACAAAGCTTCAAACTAGCTCTATAAATTATAGGTCTAAATTTCTTAAGAGTGAGATGAAAGAGCATGTATCCTGTGTGGGTCCCCTAGGAACTCTGTAGCTTGCTGGGAAAATGCCATTTTTCCCCAGCAGGATCCCAGGGACACTTGGATGTTTTTGAAAGGCAAGTGGAAGCAAAAATGTACAATTTTTCAAAGACAGTTAGTGATATCTGATACCTAAGATCAAGACAGAAGAGAATCTTTGAAATACTGGAGGTGACCCAACAGATGATTTTTATTTATTTTTATCTTTGGATATTTCAGTGTGACTGATATATTGAAAATATGGCATAGAAGCTGAAGTTAGAAACACTAGAGGTACAAAAGCTGGGTAGATAGATTGAGGCATTACAAGTAAGTACTCCAAAGCATTTGCTCCAAACAGGAGAGCACGTTAGGCAGATTTTTCTTTTTTTCCATGCTCATAAACATCTATTAGTAGTTCTGCCTTCAGAACAGATTCATACAAACATCTATTTCCCTGGGGTCAAATCATGATCAACACCAGCAACAAACCAGCACATCTCCATGCTGCTAACAGCACCAGGTGGAGCTCAGTCCTCAGCGGCTGCTCCCTACAGCCTCCCATTGCAAAGGGGACAGGAATTCAGCCTGATCCCCAACAAGGAGAAAAGAGAAACCCAGACCTGGAAAAATGCCAGAGCAAAACTGAAGGAACTATGCCACTGTGTCTCAGAGCTAACTCATGGATTTCTCTCTCCTCTGAATCTGAAATTCCTAAGGTTCAATGCACCTCTCTCCTAGCCCAGGAAGTGTTTGCTTAGATGTGTTTAAAGCTACAAAATTAACAAAGGCCTATGAAACTCCAGACTGGATTAACCCATTGACAGCTATATCACCTCCCTGACCCACAACACCACAGTAAGTAAATGGTGAATAGATAATCCAGCAGAGTGGAAAAGGAACAAGGTCATTTTTCTCAAAATCTATTTCTTAATAAAAGATTTATTTGGCAAGATCAGATACAGAAACAAGCTGGACTCTGGCAGCTGATGTAATATTTATTATCTTTTTAAAGTGAATCACAATAAGAAACATTCTGCCCACTAATCTTGCACAAGCCTCGTGCTTATACTACAGACAAGGCTGCAAAATCCAAATGGAAGTGTTTATGTGTTTGAAGTTTTCCAATCCTGCGTATCTTTTACAGTCTACAACATTGCTGTTATTCCTTTAGATACTAAAGGTCATTATGTCTTTAATCATCCTGGTTATCCCCCACCTGCTACCTTTAAGGCATTCATAGAGACTCTCATAAGGAAATTATATGTTCAGGGATCATGGTAAGCCTTTACATGGATTTTACAGTCAATTTTTTTTCCAATACTACTTCACTGTAGCAAAAGTATGCACATGAATACAGAAAGGAACATCAGTGCATGCTTTATATATTTATACTTTCATGGTTCATGATCTAGCACCATCTTGCATCATGAAAAATATAGCAGAGTGCCTGATTATTTGGATACTCCCACAGGAATTTCTTCCTTGTTAACACCGCATAAGATGGACTTTAATAGAGATGTCCCAGGAGCACTTCGAAAGGAAGTTGTTTGATTTGAATCCCTGATTTTCCATCAGTCATTTATCTAAATATTAAACTCCACATAGTGACATTTAGTACCATTCACGTACAATAATCGTGTTAAGGCAATCCTCATGCCTGCAAAAGAAATCGAATATTTGAAAACCTTGGGTTTGCTCATCTACAGAACTCATTTGATGGCTCTTTGCTAACACCCTGGGGGAGCTGAAGTCCTCAGCCTGTAAAAATGTTCTAATGTCTCAAGGACAGCAAAACTATGGGAAATTTAGATGTCTTGTTAGGTTGTGGAGATTCTCTCTTTGTCTGGGAGGTTGGTTGAAGCTTGCAGATTGTATTCTGTACATTTTGGTATTACTACCACAATTTTTGTCGAAAAGAGACTCTAAAACATCTTCCTAAATTACCCCTATCTTTCTTCTCTCATTTCAGAAAATTAGCAAAAGGACTGAAACTAATTATCCTCTACCTGCCCATTTATCAAATAGATGAGCAACATTTGAGAGTACAGTTGTCAAACAGATTTCATGATTACCTTAGCTTAATTAAGAAGAGGGAAAGCAATGAATCTTATGCTAATTAAACAGACATCCTCAGCTTCAAAGCCTTTTGCCTTGGTCCTTGTCTGCAATTGCCCAACTCGAGAACAGAACTAGTGTAGAGATTTGATTAGGACAGGGCTGTGTTTCTAAGCCCAGGGTGGACCAGTGCAATGCAGAGCAGCTACCAGATAACTTGCACGTACCAAATCAAATCCTTGCAGGACATTGTTTGTTTTACAGGCCCCAAATGATGATGCATAGCTAGACACACAGGTTTTCCTTACCAGAGAATTTAGAATCTCATTTTTCTTTTTTTCTGTCCCTTTCAGATACTCTTTCCAGGACTTTTAACAAGACAAAGCTACCAATTATTTAAAGGTAAATATTCCACTTATTGAAACAGTCGGTATAGGAGCCTATTCTAAGACTAAATTTTTAGAATTCATTAAAAAAAAAAAAATCTGTCAATAAGTTAGAGGGCAACAATTGGTGAGGCCTAAGTCCATGGCCAAAGTTAAACAAAGTCACTGTCTTACATATACCAGTATTTCTTGATGCAATTTTCATTCCAGGTCTGAAAACTGTATTTTCATGTCTGAAAATATTTAGACATGGTTTAATTCAAATGGTTTCCCATTTTGAAAGCACACTTTTATTTATTACCATGAAAACATGAATATGCCAGATGGGAAAGGAATACTCTGCTAGTCTTATGAAGCTTCTTGTACACAACCATGCCAACGTTCAAAATCACAGCCTGAAATAACTCGCCTCTGTTCATCGCACAGCCCACAGTAGGCAAAACCTGTCATTCAGTGACAGTTTGAAGAGACTTTATTCCTTACCTTACTGGAAACATACCACTGACTTGGCAAACAGCAACTTTTCCAGGAAACCTTATGCACATACTGCTGACAGATTAGCTTCGCATAAATAAACCTTATGAAACCTCTCTTATGTCATCTTTCCCAGAACTAGGTACTTAAAGAACATATGAAATGCAACTTAAAGAAAAATATTGACTCTATATGAGAATTCTGCAGCATAAAAGACACAAATCTGTTCTCAATTGCATCTTGTGCAATATGGAGAAACTGTAGCATTGTCTTTAGAAGGTAATGTGAAAGTAGTATTGTATTGTAGCTGCTATGAGTATGCAATTGTGCATGAAGAACTAATAGACAACAATCATCAGGGACGAGCAGAGGTGATGAATTTCAAGTGGCTAAATTTTAAATATTTAAGGCTTTCAGGAGGTTGGTTAAAAGGAGCGAAACTGAGAAGATATAGCTATAGCAGCCATAAATACCTATAAAATATCCAGCAATGGAATCTTCTGCTTATTAATCTCATAACTAAAACTACAGGAGAGATCAAAGCCAGACAGAGGAATTACTAGGGCTACAATCAGTCTAAAAATCAAAATCATGCCTGGTAATTACAGAATTGATTACAAATGGATGTTTCTTTAAAATAGGAGGAATGACAACAAAGGACAAACAAAAGGTGTGGGCTAGAAATAATGCTGGGCAAGTGGGTAAGGATGATGTGACACCTGGAACACGGGAAAACCATTTTCATTAGACCAATATTCATTCCACCAGCTCCTAAGTGTTCTTGTAGATCATCTACTTGTGGTGAGGATAAGACACTTCATAACCTTCTTGCTCTCTCTTTGGTCCAGAGATCTCCAGAAAAGGAGAAAGAGGTAGAGATGATATTCTCCCTAGATCTTTATCTGGATAGGGCAAACCTGGTTTGGGTGACAGAGCCTCTTTCAGCATCTTCAGTTGTGCTCCTGTGACTGAGCCAACCAGAGCATGTCCCAGGAATATTAAAGAAGGATTAATCACTGAAGAACATGCACACAAACTTCCTGAGACACCTAAGATGAGTCTGACCCCATCTTCCCCAATACAAAAGAATAAAAAGGGTCAAATGGGCATAGGCAAATTCTGATGTAGGCTCTGGCATGGTAAAAATTACTCGTAATGCAAGTGAACAAGCAGAAACTGCTTTCCTAGGATTTCTGAAAGGCTTGGGATTTAATACTGGGGATGATGTCACCAGATTTGAACATTTAGAGTTATCATGCAGCAAGAATCAGATCCCTTTGATAGCAGGAGAAATAACCACATTTGCCTCTTATAACCAGACTCCAACTCTTTATTACTTTTTGGCCAAAAATTGTGCCAGCAAGTCTGGCATAGCACTGACGTACAGCAAAGGTTATTTATGCATAAGTCAATTATATGATGAGAAAATGTCTACTGGTGCATGACGGGATGAGAAGGTGTGGTGATTTCTTAACCAATCAGTGGGTAAATTTGATGTATGTTATTTAAAGGGGCTGTAGATAACAACATGGACTCGCAGCAGACAAAGCCCACCAGTACTGCATCCCTGCCTAAGCAGCGGGATGCTAGCACTTCCTTGATTTCCTTTTTCATTTGATAATGTCTCACCATTTTGTTAAAGGAAACAGAAGTGATTGCTTAGCATCAAAGCTGGTGTATGGACTGCAGGTCTGGGTCTGTGTCATCTGAGAGAAGAAACGCCTGGAGGAAAATCAGTCCTTTGTAGACTGGCTGTTAAAGGATAAAGGCAGAAATGAAAGGCATCAAGATGATAAAGAGTTGAACAATTTGGATGACTTTATTTATAACAGGACTGTCCAAACTTAGAAGGAAATTACAGCATCATGCCAGAGACACAAATCTACACAACAGCTTGAGAAATTAAATGCCCAGGGCCAGACAGTTTGCTGAGTGCCTGACAACTATAAAGGAAAAGGAGCAGAGCCAAGAAAAAAAGCTGTTAATCGTAGGGAGTAAGGCAAGATATTGCTACTTGATCCAACTTCCAAAACAAAAATAAAGTTAATTTTCACTGCATCACTGAGTGGCTCAGGGTTCAAACACTTCCCAAGCCAAGAAACAAATTTTTCTTAGCACCAGGACTGGTGGCACACCAGTGTAGTCACAAAAGGTCTTCAAGACAGCCCCAGTCACCAGCCTGCCTGATCAGTCCTAAAGCATAAGGTAAAGCTAGAACAATATGTGATAAGTACGGACAGAATAAACCAGACAACTGACTTTGTAAAGAAGGTTTACAATTTGCAATCTGTTCTTTCACAGCGTTCTTAAATGGTAAACAAGTGGGAGCCTGTAGCTACATTCAAAATTGATTATTTTAAAATTTATTTCATGTTAGTCAAGACCTTTCAAGAGAGATTATTCAGAGAAAAAGGAGAAAAAGATAATGAGTTCTGAATTAATAACCACCTAAGAGAGAAAAAAGGCATAATTAATGGATGCCTTTTAGAAAGAAGATTACTTACAAGGAAGTCATTTTAACAATCAATACTGTCAAATACATATTTTTCAATGATTGAGCTCTAAAATGGACAACGAGATTATGGAATAAGCCCAACAGCCTAAACGTAAGTACATTAAACTAAAGAGAAATTTATGAGAAATCCAAATTACTTTGGAGCAAAGATGTAAGCCCCAATAAAGGCAGTGGCAGGTATAATGAGCATAATGAGCTTTTTAGGCATACTCCGATGTCATAACTTTAATACAGGACCAATCTACCAGTATCCTGCATGCAATGCACTGAATGGGTTGAAAAAAACAATTACAACAAGAAAAAAACCCGGAGAAAACCGAGACACATTAAAAAAACCCCCCAGAAAATAGCACATCAAATATTCAGAATATAAATTAGGACTGTTCCCTCTGCATGGAGTTCAGATGACTTCTATCCCTCAGGAAGAGCTGATTTACACCCAGATGTACTTGAGGCTGCTAACTATTCCAAGCTGAAAGCTGTTTCCCCATCCAACCCCAAAATCTTCCCAATAAAGTTGAGACCTAAATATTTGAGAAAGCATCATTGAAAGCATGAGAGTGCTCCTGAGAGTGCTTGTTTCTTACTTTGGGAATAGTCAGACTGATAATAGGAGCAAGATCGATAGCACAGCTCACTTGTTTGCATCTCCTGCAAACGCCCACGTCCTCAAAATGCATCACTTTGCCCACTTCTGCCATCTAATAGAGTTTCCCAAAGGGAGAAAATACCCTGAAAAAGTAACTGAAATCCTACTTCTCTTTTTAACCTTGTTAATGGGGTCAAAAATTGCAAAAAATCCATACTAAATGAGCCTCATCTTCATTACTAATGTCGCTTTTGAACCCTGGCCATCGTGCTCACTCTGGCTCTTCTGCTATTCACCTCCAAATGAGAGATTTCTTTTCTTTTTTTAAAGGCCCGTGAATGCTAGTTTTTCCCACATGGAAATGTTAATAAGATAAAATTCCAGAGGAGGAAAAAAAAAAAGGGAATGCAATCTCTAAGCCAAAACTGAGGCCTGTGTTTCTGTGCAAGGGTGCATGGAAAGAACATCAGGAAGCCTCCTGTTTGCTCTCCCCCAGACTGTGCTACAGAGCTGGTGTTCCAAAAGCCTGCAAGCCTGTTAAGTGCATTATCCTGCTGGTGCAACACACATAGTGATGGAAACTACGGCTGGAACAGCTCATTTTGGAGGTTAATGATTTCTAACAGGAACCAGAAAAGTCATTCTAAAAGCAGCAAACTTTGCCAACAGGACATGACTTCCCCGGAGCAAACGCTTCAAAACCAAGTGAGTGACACCTGGCAAGAATTTTTTGTTAAATTTCTCCATCAAATTAGCTCTTCATCTTTCAAAGAGAATTATATTCTGAAGTATTACCAACTCATATCTCCTTTATTACATGCTTGCTGGTTCAAACACATATACACATTTCATTTATGGTCCCAAACAATCAAAAATTTGGGCTTCCAAATTCTCTAAAATTCAGCTTTTAACCTAAATTTCCTGCAGAAGGTACAAAGCATTGCACTCAAATACTACATTATGCATTCTTTCTGAATAAAACCCTTTTCATTTGACAGAGGGGAAAAAGAAAGAGACACACTCTCAGCTGAAATAAATTTTATGTGCATCTACTGTCACTGGTGAAGTTGTGACCATTTATACTAAAAATTGCTCCTCATGTAGTGACTGTGTAATGCCTTCTCCCATTTTCTTGACAAATGGTTGCTTTCATCGCTTAAAATCCTTCAGATTTAGATACTAGGACCAAACATCTGCAAACACAATGAAGGCAACAACACCTACCCAAGATATTTTACACTTTTATTACTCTTCTGTGCTGTTGATAACACAACTTTCTCCCTTGCAGCGGTGGCAGTATCAAGGGCTGGCTTCAGAGCACTGACTGTATCTATTAGTCAGTGTTTGCTTGTATTGTCTTCTAAAGCATTACAGATTAGCCGAGTATTAGCAAGTACAAAACTGAACATGCACGTTTTTAATCCTTTTATGTGCAGCACACTTATTGGAGAGGCTGCTCATTACTACTTTGTAACTAACATTCACAGCCACAGTACAAAGTATTACATGCACTACAGTAAATGGCAATCAAAATTAAATGATGTTGAAATAGTTTGATTCAGTCTTGCAAATTTGAATTTAAAAAGACAACTAACAAACAAAACCCCACCCAGAAGTATTCTCCTTAGCTTTTCCATAAACAGTAACCCTCATTTCTCTCTCTCAAATTCACTGTGTTCAACTCCTATGTTTGAGCCTAAGAGGAAAAACATCAGCAAAAAAAATGCCTCATCGTGGACTGAGGAGTACATTCAAAATAGGATGGTAAGTGAATAAATTGCAGTGCAATAAAAGTTAATCTGTTTCAGAGAAGACAGCTTGCTGTCTAGTAATACTTGCTGCTCAAATCTGAAACCACGTTCTCTGGTAACACCGACACCATTGCTTGGCTTATTCCTTCCCTTGCAAATTCATCTGAATGTGGCACAGAGCTGCTGTCTCTATCAGAGGATTGCCTTTCTCACCCAATTCAGAAACATGATGGATAATTAGTTCAATGAGATATTACTAGCAGACTCAGAAATAAATAGAAGGTTTTTGTCAGGCCGAGAGTAAACGCTACTAAGAGAGAGACAGGCATGTGCCGTACAGCATTCATCACTTTTAAGGTAAATGACTTCTTCTGAATTCACTCAGGCAGAAAATGAACAGCTGCCAATGCTGATCAGAGAGAAGTAAAATGTTGCATCTAGGGATTAAGTGCGGTGGACTTTGTCTCTTGTTTTCTTTTTCTTTAGTTAAAATATCTTTCCCCCACAGAAGGAGAAATTTTGGCTTAGAGGCCAAAAAAAAAGGTTCCCCAGCACAGGTTTTTTGTTCACGTGGCACTGTCAAAATGTACAAGCTATTAGCCAAGCAGTACATCTTTTATCCCATTAAGTCCTCTACACAGAGCAGAACAGGGTGGGGAAAACCCACCCTCTCAGTCCGTACAAACTTTCTGAGATTTCTGACATTTGCTGAGTCCAGCCAAGACGTCCCAGTCACTTCAGGAAAGTCTGTGTCTTCACCTGAGGGAGGGCAGAAATAGGGCAATGCCTCCTCACATGCATTTTGGTACCCAGTCTTACAGGGATTAGTTAATTTTAATGGGATACCAATCTGGGAAGATTTGCTTTCTTCACAGTATGACTTCCAGTGCAGACAGAGTCCTTACTATTGTTTATTTGGGGGAAAAAATTGAGTAAAGAATAAAAGCAGAGAGTATGGCACATCTCATTTTTAACTTGAGCAATAAGCCCTGTTTCAGTCATACAAAATATGGGTTTTTCCCACTCTTTTTGTGGCCCGTATTTTTTTCTATTATTCCTAAGCAATTGCACTATATTACCTCACAGAAAATGAATTAATTATTGATCTACTCGTGAAATATTTAAAATTTTTATAAAGTTCCCTTCTGTACCCATGTAATTATTAATTAACATCTTGCTGCCTTTCAGACTTGCAGCAAGTTCGGTGGGGTTATAGTAACAATGGATACAGTCAAAAGAGTAAGTCCTTACCAGTCAATTATATGCTCTGTCAGGAAAATTCTCACCAAAATGCAAATGTTTTGAACAGGAACACCTTGAATACTGATTCTATAACACACATTGAAGTTAACAAGAGTGATGTATTGAGGTCAGAACTGGTAGTGATTTCTGAACCTGTACTTTCCTGGAATTCTAGATGCCTTAAACTTCATGTAAACCTTACTGATGATATTTCTATCCAATATGCACTGAACCAGGTTTATTGAAGGTTCAGGGAATTCAACAAGTTACTTGTAGGAAGGAGCTCTCTTACAAGGGGAATCTGATCAAAGTATGTGCACCACGTGGTTTGAGACACAGAGATGGGAACAATTTTTCTACACTATGAAATGAAATTCTCTTATGAGAATTTTCTTCTAAGATAATTTTTTTTTTTTGAAAAATAAAGCACCTTTATATTTTGTTTTAAGGAGTCATGAGAATCTAATTGCATCCTTTCAAAAGAGAACTATTAGCGGAGAGGCAACAACCAACTTTAAAAAATTTCTTTAGCAGAATTCATAAAAATAAACCCTTCATACTAATCAAAAATAAACCATTTTTTTCCTAGTTAAAACAAAATCATTCATTTCACACCGAAAGCATATCTCAGGAGAGATCAAATGGGAGAGCAATTTGTTTTGTACATGTCCTGCTTTAGAAACCCTCTGAGCGAATAACCGAATCAAGAAATTAAAAATTTGAAGTGAGTTACCAAGAGAGTTCTTCTCACAAAGACAGCAGATTTCAGTGAAGAAATTCTAACAGAACCAATCTAGGCTAAATATGAAAAATAATCAGTGGAAGAAACAAAAAGGAATGCAACCTACCCCTGTTGTTTTACAGATGTTAGCCTTAAGGTTTTTACTATACTAAACATGTGCACTTTTATAGACTTGCACACCAACTGTACAATATTTACACTACATTGTTGTAAAAGTAGACAAAGGAGGTAAAACTCCAGGTGCTTAATGTGTTTGAGTGAAGCTGGTGGCCTTGACTTGACATGTTGGAGTTTCACCTTGGGCTCAGTGTTCTGCAGGATGCTGGACACTTGTGGACGTGCTACTGTCTCAGCTATGTATTGTCTTCAAAATTGGAGGGTTGGCATAAACTGCCAGCTGTTTGGCTTCCTCCATTCCCAGGGCCCATGAGAAGTTGTCATTCAGTTCATCACCCCTTCTGGTTTCCCCCCCCAGCTGCTTTACAAGGATGCAAAGTTGTTAGTGGTTTTCCTGTGCTGCTTTGTTTGGTCAAGGCTGCCAGAATCATCTGATCAGAGAAAAGCTGGGCAGAGCTAACCCAGGCCTGGTTTAACTGTGCCTTGGGGTGTTTGTAACAAAAGGTTTGTAAACCCAAGGGGATTTTCTGCAGGGTGCATGTGAATGCCCAAAGTCAGGAAAATCAGAACAGGAGTTAATGTATTTCAGGGTATAATTTTTCATTTGGAAACTCAAGATATCAAACCTATAGCCACTGGTATTCAGCAGCTGAGATGATATGAATAACCCCTTATCAGCAAACATACATAATCTTGTAGAATCTTACCATCAGGAGAAACAAAACTCATCACACTTTATCAGGGACACAGGAGAGGTCAAGCAAAAGTATCCCCTCATATATGCAAGACTGA
This sequence comes from Vireo altiloquus, assembly GCA_013396875.1. Lineage (NCBI taxonomy): Eukaryota > Metazoa > Chordata > Aves > Passeriformes > Vireonidae > Vireo > Vireo altiloquus. Next base: position 1,156,957 of record VZRF01009368.1, read on the forward strand.
TAAGAAAGCCAGTAGGAGGAAGTTATCAATCACTAGTTAAGATTAATCTGGTGTTCTTTTTTACAGCATAATAAACTCTTCCTCTCATGCTCTGATAAAGATATTTCTACTTCTATTATCCTGAGGTTAAAAGAGACAGAACCAATACCATGCCTGCACTTTGACTAGGTTAGAAAATGGCTTGCTCTTTATTTTCAAGTAACCAGACAGAATTTGTTCAAGCTTGTTTTCTTAGAGAAAATTCATCTTGCAGCCTCCATGGCTGCTTGTTTTGGTATAACACAAGGGAAACTAAAAATATAACAACAAAAAAAAAAATCTTTTGAACAAGAAACTGATGTTGGAACAGCAAACCATAACAAAGACTCCAGAGATCTGGATGCCTTTCTGTCGACATGAAGGCACCTGGAGGAAGCTCTGGCTCTGAGTCAGAGCTAGCTTTCCCATCGAATTTGATGGGATAAGAACTCACTCCTTCCCAACTTCTAGCAAATAATTTTTGTACACCTTTTCTCTACTAGAAACAGTGTCTCTTCACCTCTGACACTGAAGCCTTTTTCCTCGGAGGTCACACAAAAGATGTGACAAAGAGAGGTAGCATTAAAATATAGGCAGGCTGTGCTTTTAAAAGTCATCAGATTACTGGATGAGCAGAGACTGGAATATGGCTCCTTGGGCTGGAACCTTTTTGAAAGAGGTGCAGTGAACAACTTCAATGCTGCTGATTGATTTTGTGCGCCTTACAGGTAGGTCTTGTATATTATGGTTTTGATCTGCAGTCAATTATCCACTGTAATAGCATTAAATTTCAATGTAATTAAATTATTTTACTAGAAAATGTTCATAATAGCATTAAAATGCAGTCTATTTAAGTCAATATGGCACCACATAATCTATAAATTAGTCATAAGCGCTATCCCACAAGTGCAAAAATGATGAAAATTAATGCAGACTAATGCAATACAAAGTATATGGATATTAACAACAATGCAGGCTGTTTGCAATGGCAATAAACTAATTCTTTACAGGAAAATTATTTCACCTGGCTACCATGGGTTGGAAATTACAACGTCTTGGGCAAATATTCATTCAATTGTTATTCCAGTTTTGATCTCATCAAGAAGATCTGTACACTTGTCAAAATACTTTTATCAAACTAGAAAAATAAGAGAAGCTATTTCCCATTAATAAACTACAAATAAATCCTGTTCATTTTTAATAGCAGTTAATAGGAAATTATCCATTTAATTCAATATGAGAATGTGTTTCTAAAAAAAGTTATTGAAGTCCTTACATAAATTTCTTGTTCTTTCATTGCACCACAATGAAATAGGAGAAACTATCCGTATATTAATATTTTTGTTTTGCCTTGAAATATCTTACGTTTTATTATTACTTAAATAATGACCCACTAGCTATAAACATATGCCTTTGAGCCAGACTGGGCATTTGAGACATCTGCCTGGGTCTGGCAGATTTGACATTGGATCCAGGGACATCTGGCACCACAGCTGAAGGCCAGGAAGGACAGTCCAGGATGGAGTACACATGTTGTTATATCCCTATATTTATGTGCTGAATCTCTTCATGTCCAGCAGCCCCTTTCCTAGAATAAGGCATGGCGAATAGCAAATTGCAGTTTCCTACATCAGTTGAGATATCAATTTGAGGACTGGCGAGCTTCAAATTAATGAAAAAGCAGTCTGTCACCCAGATCTGTTATTAGACCTCAAAGTGTGGCAGGGGAGGTTTATGATATGCTGTGATTTTATAAATAAACCAGCAATGGCATCATTTTTCTTGCAATGCCAGTGGGCACTTGGCAATACCAACTAACTGCTACCAGGAACTGCTGATCAGTGCTCTCACAGCAGGCTCCAGCTGCAGTTCCAGGCTCCATCACCTGGAATCATCTCCCACTTACCATAAGAAGGTTTAAGTTTGTTAGGCATTCAGGCCTTGCCCAACACCAAACTCCATGGCAATATCCATCACAGTTATCAGGGCTATTCTAATGAAATGAGAGCAAGCAGCTGCTCAAGAAAGAACACCTGTCATCACGAGCAGTGGACAATCTGAGATCTTCAGGGGCACCAAATCACACCACTGAACCAAGTCCTGGCTGCAGAAGGGTGGTCAGTGAGCTCATACAGACCTGAAGAGGCCACACCAGTGATTCATTCTGCACAGTCTACACCCAGGTTAAGCCAAACACTTGATTATTGATTAGTAACTTCTTACTCCCTTTGTAATCTGTTCTCAAAGAATTTATACAGATTCCTCTGTTTCCAGTGATATGTTGCAGAACGTATCACTGGAATGCTCCACACTGTTTTCCAGCAAGCACTTTGATCAATCCCCATTGCATTTTCTAACCTTCAGCATCTTTATTTACTGACAAATAAAGTTATCAAGCAGCTCAGAAGACAACAAATTTCCCTTTCTCCCCCTGCAGAAATTTCATATAACAAAATCAGCTTGTTTTCCTCATTGTTTTATATGGACTTGAAACAGATGATGTCAGCCCTGAAAATTTCCTGAGGTTTCTATACAGTTTGACATTTGCCTGTCAATATGAAGAAAGATTATACAAAACTAAGAGTTATTTGTTCTAAACAGTTCTTCAAAATACACACTCACTGACTCTCACAGCAATCTGTTGGTTGCATGTAAGCCTAGCATTTTCCAACACGCTCACAAAATCTGCATTGTGAGCCCTCATTAATTCAAGGAGATAGAAATTATAATTGTTATTCTTCCCACTATGCATAGAAATTAAAGTTCCGACTCGAGAAAGCACATAAGCAGTCACCAAGCGTTGAACAAGTGCTGTGGTTCCTGTGAAAGGTAACAGGTAGAATTCATTTCCTGGAAAAGATAAATAACACTTCAGCAGCAGCCGCCTCTTGATCGCTTTTCCCTGGGGTTTTGATTTATTGATTTGCAACAAAAGCATCCCTACCAGAAATGTCCACCAAAAGCTTTGCATCCTAATTGCCGGAGGTCATTCCCCTTCCGCGGCAGCACAGAGAGGAAAAGATCATTAATCAGCTCCTATCAGCTCACTCCTAACCGGGAGTGAGTTGCCTAACCTATTACTGCACTCAAGTCTACGGCTGATGAACTTCTTTGAAACTTGCAGATGAGCCCAACAGGTATTTAGGTGATTTATCTGTTACCCCACCCCATCCCACACATGGGAGATCCTGACTACTTCCTTTCTGTTCATTCTGCAGAGGCACAGCCAACTGCATCACTCTTTGCACCAGAACAAGGTTACTCAGCCAGGACAGATATTTTCCCCATCTCTACCAGGAGATGCAGAATCCTTTTTTCCCTGCAACCATCCCAAAATAGTCCCCAAATGGTAGCTAATGATTTTTGCAACATAAATCAAAAGATATTTCCCTAGATAATCACATACAAATTAATACCCTGTATATATCTATATGTATATATATATAAATATATATAAAGGAATACAACACTAATTATAATTTTTACAGTATTTTCAAGGAAATATCTTCAACTGAACTCTTTTTGTGTGTTTTCCAATGCTTTACAATTTTAGATCCTCTACTATGTCTATGCTTTATTTTTTAATTGTAAATGGCTCATCTCTTTCATGACCTCACAAGCAGGAATTTTAAGAAACACTCCAAATAATAAGCTCCTCAAAAAAGTTACAGCTGTTAATTGAAACACAGCTGATCCTGAAAACATTTCCCTTCCTAAGAAAGATAAGGATTCACTGAATTCCAGAGCAACACATGAAGTGCACTTCTCCTTTAAGCTAACAGGTTCTATGAAATCAAATTAATGCTGTTTCTTCCTGTACATTACTGCTATTTACAGTTTTTCCCTCCACAAAGAGAATTATGATCCCCCCTGTCACTTATCCTTATTTAAATTTTCCTTTTCTTCTAAAAAAAATCAATTAAAATAAATATATTTTTACATTACAATAATCATTTCAGCTTTCCACTCTCCTTCCAGCTTTTTCCACATCACAGAAGAGTTCACCCAGATTTTCTATTTGGTCTGAACAAATAAGACTATTTTTTAAGTAATCACTGCACTAGTCCTTTCAGCCTCTTACATTGTAGCCTGAATGTGCTGAAAACTCTCTGCCAGCTGTTCTTTTTTTTTTTTTTTTTAAATCAAGGGTAAGATATGCACATATTTTGTTCATGCTCTTCATTATAAAGATGATAGTGAGGAAATTAATTAGAAACATATGAGTAACCATAATTTTTTTCCCCTCCTCACTCAGACTTCCCTTTTATGAATCTGTCACAAGGTAACTCTAGACCTCATCCCTTAACAAAGAAATACTGAGATAGTGCCTTAGGTTCATAAAGAAATGTTTACATAAGAAACAGATAATTAAGTTCCTCTGAAAAAAGGAAAAGCTGTAAAATTCTGATAAGGGGCTAAAAATGCAACTTTTTCCCATTTGCTCAGCACATTTATTAATGATATTTTCAGTTCTTGTGATCCTGCCAACAGCAAAACCTGGACATCACAATGTAGGCTCACGGGTATTTTGTCTCTGACCAACAAATATATGTTTTTTATGAATTCTCAGCTTCATCTTAGGATGTATGCCAGTTCAGAGGAATAAAAGTTAAGTTGACAAACATTAAATGTAAGAAAGCAGATAATATTATTTTTTATTCTGCAGCAGTGAGAAGCCAGATCAGCACATTACCCCTGTTTCTGCTCCATGGCTGAATATGCGTCCAGATCCTGAACTTGTGGCCATCCCCTGATCAAAACAAGTGACTGCCAGCTCTGCGGTCCCCTCTGAAGAGCTGGGCAACCACTCAGGTCCTTGAGATGTAGCTGTGGGGCCAAAATCCCATGGGATTATAACACTGCAGAACACAAAGATGATGTAGGGTACAACCCTGCCCACTTCAGAGCAGGACCGAGAGCTGTTCTCTGTTACATCTCAGAGAAGGGAGCATGTGGGCACGCCAGACCAGCCGGCTCATTATTATAATTCTTAAATGACAAGGGCTTAAATGGATTATCCAGCATCTCCTGCTGACTTCTCCAGTTCACAGCTCCTCATTAGAGTGTAAGTCAACTTCCATCAAGTACTCGAGACAACTCTGCTGTCTAGAAATACTGGAAGGTCAAGGCTATGTCTCACAGGTTATCAGACATTATTTTAGTCTATTAATTGTCCCATTATGGAGATAAGTACAATCTCGTAGTCAGTGAAAAAGAAATATTTATACCAAACACCACACAGAGTACTGAATTCTCTATTATATATACAAGCTGAGGGCCTGATGAGATGCATCCCAGAGTCCTGAGGTGATTGCCTGATGTAGTTGGAACTCCATGATCTTTAGGGTGCTTTCCAAACCAAACGATTCTGTGATCCTGTGGCTCTGCAGTTGGCAGAGCCACAGACATAGGACAGTGCTAAGCCAACAGCTCTGCTCTGGTACTTTTTAAAACTATGAGATATTGTTCTTTGCTAGTAAAAATGACAACACAAAATACAATCAGTGAAACCCAGTGCTGCCAGTGAATACAGAATGAATTCCCCGGCTATTAGAGACCTGGGCATAAAACCCAGAAAATACCTGGCCTACATTTCCTTGCACTAAGGATGTTTTCCTTCCCATCTCCTCTGCCATTTACATCTGTGTTTAGGACACACTATAGGGAAGAAAACTGTCGTATAAGATGTGGTGGAATAAAGGGATGATAAAGATTGGAAGAGATGTGAGTGTGACGTGCACAATGGGTAAGTCCTGGAAGAGTGAGCACACAGAGTCAGGTGCCATATCTTCCAGCTGCTCACCTGGCTGACAATTCATAACTGCATCCAGATACCAGAGACCATGAAAACATGGGAAAGGGCAGACAACAGGAACAATGTATCAGATCCTCAAGCAAGGACAAATGTAACTGCGTTTTTGACCATTTTCTATACAAATTTTTATATGGGTAAAAAACAAATTAGCCCCCAAATGTCAATGTCTTCAGTGTAAACGGAAGGCCAACACACAATAAATGTCTACCAGATAATGCCCTGCGGTCTCTCTACAGAGAGTCCCACATAGATTTCTGTCACAGATTTCATATACCATTCACGAACCATTCGGATACTTCCACACAGCAATTTATGAAATGAAAATGACCACAGCAAGATCTTGTACAAGACAGACAAAGCACATATAATCTACAGACAAACTGAGGCTCTAAAGATAATTTTCAGAGTTACTCTGAAGAGGCATAAAGGGCACAACTCCAAGGCCGTAGGGAAAGAAGGAGCTGCAGTCACTTGGCAACCTCTGCTGAGTCCAGTAGCCATGTGCTGCTCACTGGAGTGAATCCAGCAGCACACCTGATGATGTATACATGCTGATAAACTGACAGAAGGAATTTGATATGTTTTACAACGCTGCATAACTTAGAGCTGTGTACAGAAGCACCTTCCAAAGCAATGACTTTAGACAGGCATCCTACACGGCTGTATCTGAGCCAGGAGCAGCTTGGATTTGCAGCAGCACAGCTTGCTCAGTCTGCTCCTCCCGACGCCAGCTCTTGGAGCAGTGAGATCCTACTCCATATTACAGCCTTTGGAGGGGCTGGAGCTCTCATGTAAAGGTGTTGTTGGATTTTAGTGGAGCCAATGTGTGTCTGCCCACACACAATTCTGCGGCACGTACTCAGAGCGGACAATAGGGCTAAAAATCCCACCCCACTCCAGTGATGGAAATGTAACTGCAGAGCACCTGGAAGGTGTCCAAGGCAGGGCCAGAGAAAGGATTTCAGGAAAGATTTAGTCCAATTCTATTCATCAGCTAGAGCAGGACAGATAAGTAGACATTCACGTGTACACTTTTCTTAAGTGAGACAAAGCCTGCTTTTCCAGGAAAAGAAAACCAACAAAACACACTCCTCGTACTGCTGAAAACAGCATTTGTGCCTAATGAGATGTAAGGCAGAATGGGTTGCTCCCACTCTCCCATGCTCTGTTTCATCTCCATAAACACAGACAAAGTTAGTAGCCCATGAAGGTAAATACCACCAGCACCAGCACCAAGGTGTCTGTGAAGAGCCATGATGTCCAAACACAGAGCTCTGTGTGAAACGCGTCTATCCGACTGAGCATGAAATTCTGGCACTGCTGAAGGCAGTGGGAATTCTGCCAATAATTTTAAACAGGGAAGCATTTTATCCTTATCTTCTAATTATAAAGAAGTCTTCTTTGAAATACAAAAGAAGGTAAAGATTTTACCTTGTTTATATAATGCTTTAGTACTAAATATCATAAATCTTGCTCTAAATTAAATTATGCAAAATTTTAGAAGTTACAATTTCCAGCTGAAAAGTGATCCTTTAAAGAGATATCTTCATGGATAAAAATTTAAAATGGTGATCAGAACTCCTATTACTTTTACCATCAGTTTTATTGCTACAGGGTTACATACTTCTTAAGAGGATCTGCTTCTCATATGACAACAGACTAGAAAGAAATAAAAGAAGCATAGATGTTAATTGCAAACATTTATTATACTACCAGCGTTTACATTTAGCAGCTGTCAACATTACTGACAACTGTAAGAGAAATCAGAAAAAAATGAATTTTTGCTTGCCAGAAGGGCAGCTGGTGCTTGATTTCCCTGCTATTGTTGTTCCTTGTTTATTTACTTCCCAAGTGTGTTAAAAACAAATCTTTCACCAAGATTTATTTAAGGACATTCTTAACCTAGCAAAGAGGAACTTATTAGTAGGCAACTACTCAAAAATAAATATTTTAAAGGATGTGCTTCAAACTCTGATGCAATCCATTGCTTTTCAGCTTTGGTGAAGCTAGATTGCAGAGATATCAAAATTTATTGGGCTATCTTTTCTGCAGTACTCAAAACTACCTTTCAAAAAAAAAAAAAAAAGAAAGAAATAAATCCAGAGCTCAATAGTTTCTTAACCTAAATATTATCAGGAAAAACAAGCTCAAATGCTTCAACTTAAAAATATGGTAACAAAGAGATTCTGCCGTAGTAGTGTCAGCATTTTCTTTTAAAAAGCATACTTACGTGGACTTGTAAGTTAATAAATGGCTAAACTAATAAGCTTTACCCTGAACAGAGCCACAGCACCTGTCAGGACTTCTTCATAACTTTATGTCTCAATGAAGTGAAAGGGATGGGACCAATCCAGAGGAGCAATACCAGGTCAGTGGATTAAGGATGTTCTCCATCTATCTGATCCAGCAATGTGCCAGCAGGTGCAGTGGCAGATACCAAGGCCACATCTAAGTTAAAGGTAATGGCCTAACCTAAACAATCTTCCAGGCTGCAGTGCCTGGCTTGCTGGCAGATGCTGAGCCTAGAAAAGTCTGATACGGAAGGGTGATCTATGAATCACTTCAAGTTAGTGGTTCCAGGATCTACTGTAAGAGTTTAGAGCTACTGATTTACTGTAATACTTTGAAGATGTCTCGCTCTCTGATAGATGGAGAAAGACAAACAAACAAAAACAGCCAACCAAACAAAAAGGTGCTCTCTGTCAGTGATGGGTTTTCCCAGAACAGAGGGAGGAGATGTCCTCTCCTGGGCATATCTGACAGCTTCACATATCAGAAGAATGGCTGAGCATGGGAATACATCTACACAACACATCTCAAAAGATGTTCCAGTCTTTTTATTTTCTTTTGATATCTTTTTTTTTTTTTCATTTTATAAACTTACTATTATTTAAAACTTTGCAAACATAATCCTTTATGAAGCAAAATGAATCTTACAGCATCTTTTAAGATTAGTTTCCTAATCCTTAAATCATAGTATTTAATATTGTGATTATGCACTTGCTAAATACATAGAGCCTGAAGAGATTTTCTACTTCTTTACATATCTTTTCCCATATGTGCTATTTGTCTTAATCATTTTTTCTTCCTTTTCCTTGTGCAATATATTTTTACTATACTTCTGATATTTCTCCCCAGTTTTCTTGCACAACATATTAATGAACCAAGGAATAAGATTCAGAGCTGACATGCATTTATAAAATGATAGTGTTCCTGCATTATGGTGGGCCAGAAGGACTTGCCATCCTGAATTGCAGTTGTTTCCTACTGGCATGAAGGCATTCTGGATGTTAGGACCGCAGAATTCCAAACTTTCTTGCCATCATTTGTCAACAGCTGCATCTGATGGGTGCATAGGCTGTTGTCTCAGAGCATGTTAGGCAATAGCACTTGGTGTCTTAAACATGGCTCTTTTCATTCCTTGTGAATGAACAATTTAGTTCTGACTTTTTGATAAGACCTTTACATAGTTTCTGGAAACTATATTGTCTGGAAGCACCATAATTAGAAGAAGCAAGCGGAATTTGTGATTGTTTTTGTCACACTTGCTATTTGCCAGATTCCTGAAGGCCAAGAAGCAAATTAAATATTTTTCATTTGGAAACATGCCAGTGTTACTCATGTTTTATCTTGGGCAGTTACTAGCCTTGACAGACATACTTGGAAGCAAAAACAGTTTAAAGAAACCCCAATTTCCTAAGCATGCCTTTTGTCTTCAAGCTTCATTACATCAAATTAACCAAGATTTCCAAAATCACTCAGACACTCATGCATAGGACCAAAACCGAGATGCCACCTGAAAATTCTCTCATGCACCACACCTTCATGCCAGAGAAATCTACTCAATGGAAACCGTTCAATTCTCAGGATGATTTATTGAGACAAAAATAAATACTACTGAAATTCCTAACTGACAACAAGATGGGGAGAAATGTTGGGTTAAACTAAATTTCGGACCAAGTTCTTAGAAAGTTTGGAAATTATATGTTTCTTCAATCCCTTTTTATTTCAGTATGTGAAGAACTAAAAGGTTGAAGAACACAGGTCCATGGAAGTAACCCAAATTAATAAAAGATTTGATTTTTCCACAGATTCCCTGTTCTGCCATTTTCACATGTCCTGGAAGTTAATCAGCTGATATTTGGACAGTGTTTTAAAACTAACAATTCTTTAGGTAATTTGTAATCTCCCACAATGATTTTTACAGGCATCAGAATCTGAACAGTTTAGCATGCAAATGGAAATTCACTATCTCCACCTTGTGCAAAATTCCTGTGCAAAAAGCCCTTGGTCCTCATTGGATCTGCACTTGAAGGTAAGAAACCATAAAAGCAAACCTAGTAGCAGAAGGAAAAACTCCCAGCTGTTCACATCATAGAAGGTTTTTAGCTGTTTGATGTCAACTTCCTAAAATGCTGATGCACTTCATAGTACATGGAAATATTTTTGTGTCAACAATAACATGCAAAATGCAAGCCTGACCCACGTGTCCATGGAATTCCTTTCTAGCCTGGCAAAATACTTTGCAGCCTAAAAGTTCTTTTAAACTTTATGGCAAAAGGAACACCGTGCTCAGTGCTTCAGCTGCACATAATAGCACATTACTTATTAAACTATAACTATATTATTACAACTATTAGTTATAAAAGAGAAATTTCTTGCATGGAAAGTCTGAAATTACTCCCTTGTTAGCAACTAAAGCGTCAAAGTTCATAAAATATGAAACATTACCAAAAATACTGAATGTGGCACTTTCAGTGTAACTATTAAAATCCTTTCATTGACATATAATTTCATTTTTAGTTCACTATCTTAAAAGTACTCAAAGTGCACAGGAATCTGCAGATATATTCAGAGTGCACTGCGCAGTAATGAGGACAGGATTTCTTGCCTGCTCTGAACTACTGTCAAATGATATTCCAGTTTGCAAGCAGTGTCAGATCACTTTACTTTCCAATATTTTGTTCTGTTTCATGAAAAAATATGAGAAAACTAGTCCGATTTATTTTTCCTGCCTCAGATGTGAGCTAAGTTGTGTTTCTACCACATATCTGTTCAGAGTTCCCAAAAATACAGAAAAACAGGCTAAATTTCTCCCCAGAAAGACCATGATACAATTCACTAATCAAGCAAATTACATGGAATAGGAAAAAAAGTGGATACTCAGTTACTGATGGCAGACTGAGGCCATAAAAATACAATAAAACATCTCTGTTTATTACCTTTTTATGGGAGTGTTTTGACTTTGGATTTCAGTATCCAACAGAAAAACAGATCCATTATAGAGCTGCAAATAATGTGTCTTTTGCCTAAATCTCCCCTGTTCCTCAAGAAGATCTGCAGACATTTCCCAGCGTGTCTCTGCTTTAATCAAAGAGTGTCAGCCAAGATGCAGAGAGGCCAAGCAGGAGCTAAAGGCTCTGGTTGTCCCAAGAGCTTCTCTGTGTATGTTCCCTGCTCAGGAGGCCACAGATGGAATTGTATGAGGGACATTCATCACAATTTGACTTTTGTTGAATTATATTTTTTTTTTTCTGCACTGTTGTCCTGAATAACCTGTTTCAGTCTTTCCCAAGAGGCAGGCTTCCTCCAGACTTTGTTTCTGTCTCCCTGATTCCTGGGAGCAGGATCACAGATCGCAGAGCACTCACTCCACTACATTTCCTGACTATTTTGACATATTTCCTTCTAAAAATAAACCAACTCCTCCTGTTGCAGTGAAGCAGAAGGATGACCACAGAAGGACACATCATGCCAATATTTTGAAGCCTTTATGAACTACATCATTAAATGATGACAGTAATTTGCTCAGCACAGCTCCCTTCCATTGCACATCTTGGAAGCATTTTGTCTGTAGCTAAAGTAGGTTGTGTTTGTTGACTCACTGTGGATTCAGCTTTTCCCCACATGCTGTACATCTGCTGCACATGCCTGCACAGCCCCCACCCTTCAACACCCACAGCACACTGACATACTGAGTAACAACACGGGAAAGATTTCCATTGAACTCATGCATTAAAAAAAAAAAAATCCCGACCTGATTGTTATTTTCCATCTCCAAAACAAATCTGCAAGATTTGTTGCTTAATACGAGCCAGTTTTTTCATTCCAAAGTAGTTTTTATTAGTGTACCTCTCCTAAGAAATTCAGATCAAATGACACCCTTTCAAGTAAATTTTCCGTTTTCTTCACCATTATTTTTTTCTTTATTGAATGCTTTTAATATACCCTGGCCCTAATCCTACAATTAGCTAAACCTGCCAGCTGCTAATTTCTATGTGCAACTAAAACCTGTCAGTAATTGGCACATAGCACTTCATTCATATGAAGAAAATCTGTCAAACTTTTTTGTTATAATGTAACATGAAAGTAAAAATAAGAGTCTCTGAAGTCCCATAGACTGAAGAGTCTCTCTATGTTGGGAAACTCAGCATTTTCTGAGAAATATTCCAAAAGAGGAAGCAGATGGAAGGAACAATTTCCACCCTTTAGAGGACACCATGGGTGAAACAATTGTGAACATAAGCTCAGGTGGGACGTAATTTCTCTAATTATTTTCATTTTGAAGAAGTTGCACAGGACTTAATTTTAGAGAGGTGAACAGGTAGGCTTATTTCTGTGTTTTGTTATGTAGGTTTTCTGCAATACCAAGCAAAATCTGATTATCCACATGAAAATAGGAATGATGATCCTTCCCTTTCTCTCACATTTATTGTCCCTGAGCTGTTTAGTCTGCAAACTGCTGTAGGCCTCTCCCTTGACATTACAACAAAAGGAATAGCAACATAGTCATGAGTATTAAAATTAATGAGACTCTTAAAATCGAAACAAAAAACATTAGAAACAGATGAATACAAACCTACGTGTCTGCATTTATCCACAGCAGAAAAAACTCCTTAATTCTTGAATTAGTGCATAAGCATACTACCTGTCAGAGTTTCAGGTAGATTTTACAATGAAGTATCTTGCTCAGGACTGCATATATTTCCCTCCCCATACATAATTCAAGTTATTCCTATTTTACATCCCATAAATATTCACTGATGCAAGAGGGAAAATAGAACACTCTCTTCCCAAGATGCTGACAGGACCAAGCAGAACCTCATAAGGGATCCCTTCAAAGATCATCTTCTCATGGCCAGAGAAACAAATTTAAATGATCTTATGTGAGCCTACTGTTATAGCAATTGCACTCCTGAATTATGCATGATTCTTGACTGCTCATAATATGAACAAACTACAGAGTTTCATTAGTACATTTCAATTATTGTAGCCATTCTTACTCGTTTGTTACAGTTAATTTTCATTTTCAGAACATCCTTGCACATTTGCTATCAGCAATGATGCCATGCTCAGAAGAAGGCTTATTAGACTCCTTATGCATTCTCTCTGTGCTGCCCCAAAATGTACAAGTATAACTATAAATTCTAGAAAATTCTGCAACTTTAATTCACATACCACTGGTCTTCCAGTGCCTGTAGGAATAATTTTTGCCTAAACAAGAGTTTGAATTTAATTCAGTATCTGAAACTTGTGAAGCATTAATGTCACTTGATCTTTGTAGGAGTTAGACACACATTACCACAGTACCTGCAAAATATAGCAAGACATATGTTAACTATAGCCTCATTTTGACCACCTGTCAAAAATCTTAACACAAAATATGCCAGAAACTAAGATGCCACTGGTCAAAAAGAAAAAAAATAATTATGCAACAGCATTTGCCTTATGCTGATACAAGTATTTTGAAGTATTTTTGAGTATTTTAGTAAAAGTGATGTTAGTCAAGGGAATAGAGATGAATCCTTCAGTGGAGTCAATACAGTTGTGCTAATGAAGGAACATTTCTTCCTCCACCCATTTTCCAGAACCAGGAACGGACTTGATCCTCTCTTGTTTGGGTTAATCATTGTCAAAGTTATGATTTCACCACTTCTGAAAGGCAGAGGTCCTGCCCGTCCAGGTGGCTGACGGCTAAGCAGCCAGCAGGACCCATGGAGCCTCCTGTGGGTACAGCTACTTACCCCACATCACAGCTCTTCGACTGAAGCAAAGCTCCCTTGAGCTCCCACTCTGGCCAAGATGGAAACCAAAGCATGATGATGTCTAAGCACTGCTGGACTGAGTGTCTTTGGGAGACAAAGCCACACCGAGCTCCAGGAGCGCTCTTGTCACCAGCAGACATTCAGTAGTTCCCTGAACCAGACTAATGGCAGCCTGAAATCAGCTGAAATGTGTGCAGCATTGGTTGAGGTCCCCTGCACCACCCCTTGCTCTCTACAGACCTGCCTTTCCTGAGCTGCAATTCTTGCTAATTCAGGTGTAGTCGATACACGAGTGGGAATTGTGCACTAAGATTGAGCGCAGCTCCACTCCTGCCAAATTCACACTGGTTTGCACTCGATGAAGAGTGCAAATCTGCAGTCTAAATCAAATCCGCCTCTACCGCTCAAATTTGGACAAGGCCGTGTGTCTGGGAGTCAGGGATTTCCCACCAAATTAGCCAGAGCAGGTGACCTTGCAGAGGCAGAGGTGACTCAGATGCTGCTGGGTGTCACCACAGCGTACATCACACAACATGCTACCTCCTGCAACCCGATGCCACCTTCGGCCGAGCTCATTTTCTATTCAACCATTTCCTCCTGAGGTTTTTCATCAATAAATAAAGAGACATGCCGCTACCACAGCTGCTCTGCACCTACCTAACCCCTTATTAGCTTGCAGGCACACACAGCCTCCCACCCTCAAAACCTGCACCACTGTCAGAGCAACACTGATAGAACACATCAGTGTCCAAGGGTTGTCTGTTTGCATGTTAATGGTTAAAATTCTCTTAGCACCACCATCGTAAATCTCCATTTCAAACGCTGATCCATACAAATTTAGAACTGCAATAAAACATTTAACTTCCTAGATTATAAAAATAGCTCAGGTTTTAAAGCTGTCAGAGAAGTAAGAACTAAAGCATGAATTAGCGGGTGCAGAGAAAGCCAGATGAGAAATATCCATGTTCAGTGAAGACACTTTCAGATCCTTATCAACATAAAAGTTGAGTAATTAGATAAAGCAGTAAAAATTCTGAAAGCAGCCTGAAATGCCATTAATTTGACAATGAGAATGTGCACAAGGATTATGGGAGAATTTGGATTATCAGTCTGGGTAAGATTTTGAGGAAAACTTGAGCCTGTCTGCTCTGTGCTGGGTGACTGCCTGAGTCCATTCGCTGTCCAACAGGAAAAGCATCTGACTAGACACAGCACCCTCTGAACAAGCAAAACTGTAAGTGTTGACAAAACCTGGGAATTCCCAAGATAAATTTTGACTTCAGCAAGCCAGCACAGAAATCCAATGGAGAAAATTCTAGAACAACTTTCATTTCAGTTCTCTTTCATCTTCTTGGCTTACCAAAAAGCATTAGAAACATCACATTTGAAAGAGCACCTGCATTTTAGCAAAGGAAGGAGAGTCATGTTGAGTTGTGTGCCCAAACTGAGCTATTTTAGATCAGTTTGTTGGCCATTTATGCTTTCATTTCAACTTTAGGCCAAGTAAAAATGCATCTAGCATGAAAATTAATACCATGTCATATACACAGGTTTCAGACCTTAAAATATCAGCTTTAAGTTTCATAGTGCCTCATTCAGGTAAGTTTGAAGACCACGAGTGTTTCAATCCAGCTTCAAATTATCAGGTTTCAATCAATGAATATGAATTTGAATTTGGTTTGTCAGGTTTGTCAATTCAACAAATCACTAAAGTTTTCAAATCCATAATTGAAATATCTCACTTTCACTGAAAATAGGGTGTAACCCAAATGGAGAGGGACAAAAACTAGTTGTATTAATTAACCACTTAAGCAATAAGGCATACAGCTATAGTGATCTGGCCAGACCATTACCCACTTCTGCCTTCATTAGGATTTATTCCCTCCTTCTATGGGCCCTGTCTCTCCCATCAGCATTTCTACTGTACTCCACAATAAAACTGAGCATGATTCTCCTTCATTTATCTAAAAAAATATCTCCAAATTGTTCACTGAGCATGTTGCTTTCCAAAACATTTAACATGACCTTCAAAGGTTCATTCACAAAACACTTCTGCTGAAATGCCCACAAAGGTCAACTAACCTGGGTTGATGCTGCAACAGTCTACAATAACTGGTCCTATCCATAGACTTCGAAAGTTGTACACTTCTATTACACTTCTATACATTATGCTCTCTCACTTTTGTTAATACACTCCGTTCTTTATTACTCATTATATGCAAATATAACCTATTGCTTTAATTCATGTAATTCAAATTATAACTACTGAACTAGTGAGGTTATTTAGAAAGAGTGACTGGAGTTGTCATGATCATAAATCTCTTCAATATCAACAGCCCCAAGAATAATAAAAGCAAGATTGTCAAGGAACAATAAATAAACAAATAAAATGGACTAATTCAAGTCAGTTTACATTTGACAACTCAGTAGCCTCTGCATTCCCAAAAATCTCCACAGGTGACTTTGGAAAAAAGAGCACAACCTCCTCAGGCACTCAAGAGGCTTTCTGGAAAATACATGCTTTATCTCTATGTTTATCTTCACCTTGTTCCTTTATAAACTTTTCATAAAGCATGATGCAGCCTTGGTCTTTTTACAACAGATTTTAATTAGAATTACTGATGAATTAATTAGAATTATTGTTCTACATGAAAGCAGTTTTAGTTTGTAGTTGCTATATGCTGGGTTATGTTTGCTTATGTATTTTATTTTTGGCCTTGGTGACGATTTCTACAGATCCTAACAGAAACAGATTTCAAACTCAATAATGGAGACGGAAATAAAATAACAGTGAGAGTGATGTGTCATGCAATTCTGTTTGCCCAAGTGCACCCATTTCATCAAGAGTTAACTGAAAATGCTTACTAATGCAAATAGCCCACTCACAGCATGAGCTGACTTCAGCAAGTGCTCATATGTAATGTTTGATGTTTACTTATATGTACAGATAGCAAGAATTTGGTTCTACAAAATGAACAATTGCAAGATCAGTTTATGCAAGTATCAGTTTCTCTTCAATATATGACCATCACTGTTATCTGTTACAGCCAAAATTACAGACTAAATCCTGGATGTCACTGTCACAACTGCAATCATAATTACTAGGGCAGTTTAACAAGAAGCCCTCTTATTATAATTTCCTGGTTTGTTTGGGTTTTTTAAAATTATTATTTTTTGCCTGGACAGATTCTTCTAGTGAATCCAATAAAATGCAATATTATAATTCACAGCTGCAGTGCTAATGGCTAGAGAAAGAGGAAACCATTAAGAGACAGCCTCTCTACTGCTGAAAGCCACTAATAATCCCACTATTCCTCATTTTTATGACTGCATATTTTATGAATGATAATCTGCTCATTACATATTGCCATAAATATTTTGGTTTAGCAATGAAAATAGGCATCAATAAAGCATACACCCTAGAAGATTCTCTGCTAATACTTCAGTGTCTCGTAATGTATATCATGGTGATATTTTCTCCTGGCCCCCCACACTGAGTAAGTATGTGAACTATTATTTTTAGTTGGAAGAAGTTCATGCGTAACATACACACTGTCTGCAGCTATAAACCAGTTTTGTCAGATGCCTGAAATCATACTGAATCTGCCTCATTAATTTCCCCCCTGCTGTACAATATAGCCATCCAATATATTAATATTCTTACAGCTTACATAGTCTTGACCCAACAAAGCAACGAGAATACTGTAAATTCTGCATCTGAGCACTACTCGTAGAACTGTGTACTTTTACCTTCACTCAAGCTATTACAATCATAGGTGAATGTAATTCAAGGTACTTAAGAATTGAGGACAAGCTATAAAATCCACTGAATTTTAAAAGCTATTTTAACCTATTTGGAAATACTTCCTTTTCAGCTTCATATATCTCAGGTCTCTCTGTTAGCTTGAAAAATTCAAGAAGTACCAGAGGCTTTTAATCACCTCTGCTGAGACTGATGCCATTCCTTCCTCCTAGTAAAATAAACTTTTATTAACCATTCTTTTGAATGAAAAATCCTAGTACTAACTTTATTACGATAAACTTTGGCAACCTTCTTTTTAATTTCACCAAGGTTTGGTTAGGGCTTTTTTTTGTTTGGTTTTTTTTTGGTTTTTTTTTGATTTTGGTTTTTTTGTTTTGGATTTTTTTTTTTTAATTTGGTTAGCACATATTATAGCAATAGCTCTCTTATACCATTTGTGAGCCAATTAAACCAATTTTCAAAATCACCTGGTAGCTTGGTACAAGCCAGGCTAGGTGTGCTCCTCAAAGGTAACTAGGAAAATGCAGCATAACTGCTGGGTTAGAACTAGTTTACGCAACTGAATTGGGGTAATAAACTGACATACAATTGTTGCTAAGCACCAAAAAATCAACATAAAATAGTACTTAAATGTGAAAAGCACTGTGGGATTTCTGCTCTAATTAGTGTGCTGCTTTATCAGAAGAGTATTTGGTAACCAAAAGTGAAGATTTTGCCACATTAAAAAGACAAAAGCCAGGAGAGCTGCTCTTGGCTTTCTGTTTCTGTTTCATGGCATCTCTAAAAGACTGTTCTGTAAGCACAATGACCTCAGCTGTTTTGCTACTGATTTCTGATCCTTCTCTGTCCCTTCCATGTCAACAGTTCCCTCTCAAGAGTCCCACAGCCTCGCAAAAGATTTAGCTTTCTACTTTCTCCAATTATATTCTTCTTTCTTGTTTCTCCAACTACATTCTGTCTTTCCCCGTCAATAAAAGACAGTAAATGTCTTCCCCAGGTTGGAGTTACACATAAACTGGCCAGAATGTTCCATTGCTGATTGATCATTCAGCTACTGCCAAAAAGAACAGATCGTATCTGTGTTTTCCTTAACTTTCTCCCAGCATGAGATTAACAGGTCTCCCTCACTTACTGAATTGCTGATTTTCACCAAAAGAAAGAAAGGAAAAACCCAAACAAGCAAAACCCAAACCAAAACAGAAAAACAGGCAAGAATTTAGTACCTTTGATACCTTAGGCTAAGGTTTTCTAAAACAAGGTTCAAATGTTCTTGGAGAAAAAATAGGATTGACATGGTGAACATGATGTTTACAGACACTTTTTTTTCAGAAATCAAGCTCCTTTCCTGGAAAATCCAAAACTTCCATCAGCCATAACAGGCTTTTCAAACTACCACGATAATAAAAGGCCATTTCTGGACAAGGCATCGATCCCCTCAAACTAGAAAATACAGGAAAAAAATATAAACCTTGCTACTAGAAGTATAAGCAAATGTTACACTGATTTTTCTTTTCCATTTGCTATCCAGGCAGAGCAACCATGTTTCATCTTGGCCAAGAGAAAACTGTCATGGTTATCAAGATGCATTGTGCTGGTCATCTTCTGCCTGGCTCTACATCTTGCCCAAGGCTCAGAACTGAGAGGCAAACAAAAACATGAGCTTGATTCCAAAAACTAATTTAACGTAATAGAAAAAAAAAAAAAAAAGGTTACTGCCCTAGGGACATTTAAATGAGTAATAAAATTGTTACATTACTGACTTTATCTGGAGAGGTCAGCATTTCTCTTTGGAGTTTGTGTTGTAAATCAAGCTACAAATCAAGCAAAACAATAACCTGTCATACTTTGCATTAATGCCTGATGGACAAAATAGTCCTTCTGAGCATTTGGTTCTTACATATGAGGGTGATAGCCTAGAAAGATACTCAAGCCCATGTAACACTGCAAGGTGCTACAGACAAACACACACCTGCACAGGCATAAATGGGAGCTACAGCAGTTCAAACCTAAATATGGGAGGATGAGATAAATCAGAAAACAACAAACCCCAAAAAACTTAAATCAGGCAACCCCCCCAAAAAATCCCAGTACATCCTTCGATTTACGCATTGCCCAAGAGACTGCTGAAAACCAGAAAAGCAAAGCTCATCACTTGCATTGCAAGAACAAACCTCAGTTTCAGGCCCATCATTGAGGAAAATTGTATGTACGAGCCTAAGACTTTCCTTTTTATGACCTAGCAGTTGCTCTAAAACCAAGCAACAGCAGTAATGGACAAAAATCCCTCCATAGCAATAACCATGTAATTTTTTTCCCTACCAGAAGTAATATTTTGGTTTAATGTTCTACAAGTTTAATTCTCATTAAAAGTACTTTTTAAAAAGTATGTCTAAAGATGATCAGCATTTCCAGTAAATCCAAAATGCAAGCTTGGAATATTTGACCATTAAAATCCTGCTAAAAATTGCATGGAACAATTCAAAATCTGAGAAAACTTGGCAAGTAAATCTGTTTATTTTTTTATGAACTGAGGTCAAAAAGGGTCCTTGAGTCCTCCAGGTAGGTCATACACAGAAAAGAATTTTACCTTCTCCATTTGTTGTTGTTTTTACAGGGCTGTTTGACATACAACTTTTTTTGGTAGCAGCTTGGCTGAATTAAAAACAAACATCACTTTAGGCTGTTAATGCTGATTGGGGCAATAAACTGTATATTGAGAAAGAAAAGTGCATCAGTGTTTTAATTTAGGAATGGTCAGAAAGAAACAACCATTAAAAATTAAAGTTCTTGCTCTGTTTTTGAGTAAATATCAGATGCTGAATATTTTTCCAAGAAAACCTGCTAGAGATCTCAAGGTCAGAGTGCTGAAGTCTCCATGCCAGGGCATGTGCTCCACACTTATTCCACACTCCTTTTTCCTACCATCAATATGGCACAGAGCCTCCAAACAGTGCAAGAATCTGTTCCCTATCTGCTAATATTAACAAGAGCCAAGCGTAACATTAAATTTTTACTTCTTGAAAGCCTTACCCTGTGCCCACGGCTATTTGAAATAACCAGCAGATGTCAAGACTAGAAAAAGTAGTTCTGGGGGAGGGATCTGCAGGGAAGTTAATTCAGAGCTCTGTCTTGGGAGGTATAGGACAAATGACTGGTTTGACTTTTTTAAAACTTATTTTTAGTTTCTGAGTGACATCTTACTCCCTTATTCCAAACAGTCTTCAAAAGATAAAATTGTTTTCTTCCTCTTCAAAGCATCCTCAAAGGTTATGACTGATCCTTCCAGTAGAATTTCCTGGTGATCTCACCAAAATACCAGGTATTTATTTAGTCTTCATTAAAGTCTTGGAAATAAAAACGAAACAAACAAAAAAACCCCAAACCCAACCTTTTTGGAAAAGGGCTTAGAGATTTGATAGCAAGCACAGCAGAGATACAACCATGAGTGATGGAATACCTAAAGAATTAAATCATAGAGACGCACTGAACCTTGACATAAATAATCAAATAACCATGAATATTTCTACAGAGATGTAGCAGAAGGGCTGCATCTTAAAAAGATGAGTCCTTAGTATGTGCAATTTAAGGGCGGGAAAAAACCCAATGACAGTGGGCATAACCTTCAATAATATAACAGGACAGCGCAATAAAGGGTACTTCTTCTCTTACACTACATTATGTGTTATAGAAAACAGCATAACTCACATTTAGCATCCTCCCTATAAAGGAAATCATACTTTTTATGGGGACATTTCATAACTTCGTGTATTTTTTCACCCCACGGCCTCTGTGAAGTTCACACCAGCACTGCACACTGTTCCCATTCCACCGAAGGTGGGGCTAGGCCGTGGTGGCAGCTCCCTGGGGATGAGCCATCCCTTCCCAAGTGCAGCACACCGGAGTCCATGGCACATTTCACACTGGTGAACACACTCAACACTGCTCCCCAAAAGAGAAGGAGAAGAGCTATTACTGCCTTGGCTCAGCTCACAAAAACAGAGCTCACAAAGGAGCAGTTTTTGGGGTCCACCACTTCAAGCACAATTACTTAAACCTCTCCAAATTCCACAAAACCTTGATGGAGCAGAGCTCTGGCTCCAGACTGTTACTGCAAGAGCCCCAAACCCTCCCTTCACACCATACTCACAGTAGGTCCTACCAATTCCTTCTGACTTCAGATCACCCATGAGGAACCAATAAACTTCTTCCTTTTTGCACAACAGACAAAACATGACTCATCCTCTGAACAGGTTATCAGTTATGTTCCTGTTTGTTCTGAGCCAGAAATGTTTTCACTTTAGGGAACGGACAGCTTCATAATTATCCCCCCTCCCCAGTAGTATTGGTCCCATCATTTTGATAGCAGGATTCATAGATTTAACTTGTTGAATAATCTAAAGTTTCTGGCAAATATCCACAAAAACATGCATGAGGTCACAATCACTTTAACAAAAAAATTTCAAAACTGGATGCTCCCTTTACAAACTCCTTGCGTGGGGTAGAAATGTTAGAGCATTCAACAAATCTGGTTTGGCAGTGCAATAAACCTGAGTAAGAAACAGTGTTAATTAAACCTGTTAAGGATCAAAATAAAAGTTGGAATCTCTCCAGTTCCAACCCTGTTCTAACAGGTTATCTACTGTCTTTGCTGTGCCCTTGCCTAGATCAAATTATCTTTTAGCTTTTCTATTGAATGAAGAGAAGGGGTTTAACTCTTTGAAGAAAAAAAGTGTAAGAAATACCTCTAAGCTGCAGATGATCTGGGAGAGCTAACCTATGACACAGAGCTCATTCCATCTTGTTGCTCTGAACTTCTGAGGATTCAAAAAGGATTTTTCACCATTGGAAGTAAGTTAATAGAGTCGGAGATAAGTTTCAGGGATGTGATAAAGTTAATTCCCCACCTGTCCACTCTTTGTCATATATCCCCTGACTTACAAGCAACTGTGTCCAGGATCTGGGGCAGGGAGGGACAGGGCATTGCATGGCAGTGACCAAGAGTGGAGGAGCCACAGTGAGGGATTTGACAGCAATCACTCACCAACAGGACACTCATCTCTCTATTCTGACATACTGGGAAACAATGGTTTTTTCCCCTACCACAGTTGGATAGTAAAAAATAAAATAAAATAAAATAAAATAAAAAGAATAAACCAAGCAGGCTCAAATGCTTATACCAGCCCTGTTAAGGTGGCTTTTTGAAAGTTTATTCATTGTCCCATGCTTACATCTATTGACTTTCTCTTCTAAACAGAAAGGGAAGAACAAAATGTGTTGACCAAATGCTGTCATCCCATGTTAACAAAAAATCACCATTCAGTTAGATCCTCCTGACAAGCTCATGACTGATTTTTTTTTTTTTTTAAACTTATCGCTAGAACGTCAGTTTACTTTGTGTCACTACTTCTGATTCGCTAATCAATTTATGTAGAGCATGTTAAGGAGAGTGTAAAATTTGCATGGAAGACACCACTAAGTATTACGTGCACTAAATGGAAATCCCTTCCCCATTGAGAACTTTATAACTGAGGTAATGAAATTTTTATCAGGTCGTAACTTAGAAGATTAGAAGACTGGTAGCGTATTACTCTAAAAATCAAATCTGATTAATGTTTAATTGTAGCAATGTGCAGAGGTATTAATTAGGTGTACTTTCTATGACTCATAAATAGCTATTAGAGCAAAAACAAGAATAATTTGAAGATTAGCATGAGGAGAATGGTATACTTGAGTGGTAAATTATAATTAAATTGAATGGACTTCCTGTAAAATAATAGAAATTGTCATCCAATATAATAATTTTGATGCATAATGCAGTTATAACAAATTTTCCAGCAATCAAGTCTGACACCTTTTCCTCAGGATATTTTTTTGTGCAAAAGCCACAGGTGTGAATTAAAAATTCATTTGCGCTTTCCAATGAGAACCACAGGGCAAATCTTAAAATGTGTTTCCCTCGTTTGGTTGTTACTGCACCACTGAAGCATCCATGCAAGCTTTGTTTAAGAGGAGTGCACAGGTAAGGCTCTGGAGTTGTGTATTCAAATAAGTGTTGCAATTAAAATTGAAACTCTGAATTCTTGCACATTGTTTTTTTTTTAAAAAGTGACCCTCAAAATCACACAGTGGTTATAAATCTTGTTCCAGAACCACATTTCTCCAGTGAGAAACTTTTCTGCTGCATTTGTTACCGAGATGGTGCCCAGGCATGTTTTTGCTGCTCATTCCCCTTCCTATAGTCTCACAGAACCATTTTTCTCTCCCTTATCAGAAATTATAGCTTACACTGCATTCCTTAAAATACCACTTCTACTTATAATAAATAAGCACCTACTGTTCATGATCTTCCAGAAAATGTTGAAAATATGACCAAGAGGCACCAACATCCAAAGTACATCAAATGAATCCAAGAGTTTTTCTTTTTTTATGCCAACATAACAAACTTTAGGTATCTGCTTTTGGCATGAGTTACATTTTCTAAATGTATTTTAACTGAAACAATTGAAATTGGAACTAACTTCTACTATCCAGGTCTGGAACAGTACCAGAATGTAGAACAAATACATAATCTTACCCCTAATGAAGAAAAAAAAGAAAAAAGGCATGAAACAACTTGTCCTGTCTGTCTCTTACTTGTAAATTATATCTTGCAATTACAATTGTCATTATTTTATAACCCTAAATTCATAATCAAAAAGAAGGTAATTAAATGGTTAAGATTCAAACTTTTCATTCAAAAAAAGCAAACAGGGCAGTGATGTAACATCAAAGAAACTTTGCGTTTTTATTTTCCCTTAATATTAGGATTAGTAAGTAAAATCAAGGGGATGGATGTTGCCAGGTGATCCTCTGGATTACCTCTCTCTAATGGTAGAAACACTTTTTTTTCTGTTGCCATGCAGCAAAAATATCTTTATGTGGCAGGTCTGCAGTGTGAAATTGAAAAGTTTACATTTCTTGAAGGCTCAAAATACACAAGCTCTGTGTGACAGGTTTCTATTATGCACTGAGTACCTGCTGCACTAGAAATATCTTGGAAATGAGAATAGACCGAATATCTTGGAAATATCTTGGAAAAGAATTAATTGGCACAGTCTTTGTCAAAAGAATATTCTGAATTTTCAAGAAACATCATTATTACTGGCAACTGTACTTACTTATTTTCTATTATTCAGAGAATGTGAGGTGGGGGAAAAAGTGACCAAAATGTTTTTCCTCAACAATGACGTGAGTTTTTCCCATTTATATTTATGCCAAATACCCTCTTAATTGCATGATAAGCCATAGAAACTCAACCCAACACCTTGGCTATCTATCTAAATGTAGGGTCTTGAAATATTACAGCAGGAATTCATTTTGAGCAGGAAACAAAATGAGGAGTTGCGGTTGGCTTGTAAAAGGTTACTTATTCTTAAATCATTAAATTGTCTTTTACAATTGTCTTTCATTCTAATGTCTTATTTCTTGGTTACAATTATTGAATATTTTGAGTTTTATAAAAAGTGATTGATACAAAGAATCATTATGTTCCCTATGTTAATACATCAATTAACTAGGAGACAGAATTCAGATTTAAAGCATCTCAGATAGCTAGAATTGGCAATAAAATTTTTGTAAATTCCTTTCATAGCTCAAAAAATACCCACTACAACATGTAAGAGAATGTGTCATCTAATTGCTCTGTCTTTTCCATCACTGCAGTGCTTAATCATTATGTCCCTGATCCACATCTCCAGACACATTCAGTTGTGCTAAGAGGTGATAAATTCAGCAGTATTAAGGGATTTAGAAAAGGCTTTGACCTTTGGAAAGGCACTTTGGGTTCTAGGAATTGTGGATGTGCCATGTTTCACGCTAAGAGTGGATGCACCAGGACAATTTTCCCTTAATGTGTCCCTAAAGCTGGGCAACTCCTGCAGTGGTCTACAAGTTTCTTGCCTCCTGCACTTCTAAGAAATTCTAGAAACAACAGTTAGGAATCCTTTTTGTTTATTTTAACAAAATATAAAGGAAGCCTCCATCTTGATTTTGATTTAAAATCTTTCAGGAAGCTGTTGGATCCTGATTTTAGAAGAAACAAGCAACTGCAATCAGGACTATAATGACCATAAAAAAGACCATTTGGTCATCAATATATAGAAGATGTGCTTTCACCAAAACTGGCTAGAAAATGTTTTCTTTAATACATTTTTTAAAAAGAGAAAGTTTTCAAAACCCTCTCCTTGATGTACAGCAACAAAAATAAACTTTCTACATTTTTAAAAGCAAAGAATAAAACAAAGATTCTGTCACCAAGGTGAGTCAAAAGTTGAGTTCTGAAGTCACAGCGTGGGAGTCTGGATCAGGTCCCAGTCTGAACCAGGTGGGGAAAGAATTTGAATCCAGGTTTCTGCCCCACTGAGGCCAGCACCAGCTGCTTATTGGTGCCAAGCAAGAGTCCTTTTGCATTCTGCCTGCTACATCCTATCACAACCCTGAAAATTTTCCGTGTGCTGGTTTCCATTGAGAAATGAGACTGGGAAAAAACTAATTTTCCCAGCTTACAGAGCACAACTACCTAGATCAGACCACTGGTCTTTCTCCTGCTGCAGCCAGTTCCTGGCAGTGAACAAGTGCTCACAGATGGTAAATGGGTAACCTTTGATTTGCCTCTGCAAGGTTTCAGTTTGGTGGTTTTAACCTTAGATTGAAATAACAAGTCTGAAATCCCATAAAGTTTTTCCTGAGTGATGTATGTGCTTAAGAGAGGGGGGGGGAAAATAATGAAAAGAAATAAATATGACCATCCCACTCGGGACTGTTATAAAAAAGCCAGCTGAACAGCAGCAGAAAAGCCTGCTAACTGCCTAAAAGTCAGCCCTAAGAGTCAAAGCCCTGTATACCTCCCTAACAGGACCAAGAGGAGAAGCACTAGTTTTTCTCCTGACACCATCATTTAGTATCACTCTGAGCCAGTCAGGCCTACAAGGAAGCACAGCAGAGTGGGGTGCAGGAAAGGCTCCACCACCTTCTCCACCTCCTGAAGAGATTTCATGATTATTCTCTGCTTTCTCTGCACTCTCCAACCTACCACAGGTCGGTAATGTGCCTCTGATCAAGAACACTCTTACGATCTGATCCTCAAAAAAACAATTACGAAATACTCCAAACCAGCAAGACTTCTAAAGCCTTTCTGATGTAGAAATCAACCCTGGCTATAATTAAAAAAAAAAAAATACTAACAACATTAGGAATGATTATGATAATCCTATCAGTAGTACATGTGTGGGAGAATATGATTCATGCAAAGCCATTTCCCTGTCTTGATTTTTCATGTTACTGTACATTACAGGAAAAAGGCAGCACAAAACTCTCAAATATTTTCAGTGAGAAAAGGAAGGACTGTAGGGAACCAATTAGGTTTGCCAGGAAAACAGAAGTGCCTGTGACTGGTGCCTCTGAGGGTCAAAAGTAATAAATGCCATGCACCAGTATCCTGATATTACACCTGTATTAGGGGATAGTGAAGATTAATACTGTTATTAGACATGCTGAACACAACATCTCCGTTACAAGACAGATAAAGTGGCAACCCTGACACAGTCGCGGCAACAAATTTATTCATTGTTTTTCTTTCAACTCAATGAAAGGACGAACATTATCAGTCTGGACGACTTCTAATATTTTGGAGCAATGAAGCAAACCCACAAAGAAGACCTACCTCTGAGACTGTAATAGTGCAAAATAAGCTGGTGGAGCTGCATGACACAGCTTGGGGGAGAAGGAGGTTAGACAGGGTGATTAAAGGAGGGTGCTCCAGAGGAAACTCCAGAACACAGTCCTCTGACAACAGCACACAGAGAGAATCGAGATTTAGTCACAGAGAACAATGCCAAAGAGATAAAACCTCTTCCACACTTAAAGCATACTGAGCTTTTATAATATGAGCCTGGAGTTGTGACAACTCTTAATAGCCAAACGATTTTTTTAAATAAACATTCCTTTAAAATCATGAGAAAGCTGCAACACAAATAGTCAGCTATGCTAAGAAACTAGAACGATTACATTAGAAAGGAAACAGGAAAACTTATCTTCCATGACTTATGAGTGATTTTTATCTTTTAGATAAACTTCAT
The DNA here is from genome assembly GCA_013396875.1 of Vireo altiloquus. Lineage (NCBI taxonomy): Eukaryota > Metazoa > Chordata > Aves > Passeriformes > Vireonidae > Vireo > Vireo altiloquus. The sequence continues at coordinate 1,184,713 of VZRF01009368.1, forward strand.
GCACTATTGTGACAAGAAAGCTTAAAAAATATTTCACAGAACTGCACAGCTATGTCTGCAGCCACTGAACTGGTCAAATAGCTCAAAAAGCTGAAAAATAATTTCACCCCAATTGCACATTATTTTTGGAATATAACCAAATGTGTTTTGCTCAGCAATCTATTTAGCCCATTGGGGTTATTTTGGATTTCCACCAGGATGGTTCAAATTACCTCACCACTCCCACACATCAACCAAAGCAAACACTTGCTAACATTTGAGAGGTGGGCGAGAAGGCAAACTTAGTTACATCACTGCCACCTTTCCCACAAGCTGACAAGGAGGCACATGCCAACAGTCAGTGAAGAACACACCAACAGGCCTTTGCTGGGCTGGGGAGCGATTCCCAGCCTGACAGATCCAAGTTTCTTTCCCACATTTAGCAGTGAAGCAGTTCTCTAGCGTTAAACAAGAGGGGATGTTGGTATGGCAGAGGGAGAAAAGATTCTACCTGGTGCTGCTGCACTGTCTTGGAGTTTGCTGCTGACACTAAGACCAAGGGATACAAAAAGAAAACGCTCAGCAGCAGCTCATTCTCTCCCTTTTCTGGATCTTTAGGAATGACAACAGAAAACCTCACTGTGGTTACATCCAAGCATTCCTCTTAGATCATTCCTGGACCCAAGCCTCTCAGTTAAAAACTGCAGCATAAATGGGAGCTTGCAATCTAAGGAGAACCTGCTCTCTCCATCCCTTGCTGGCAACAGTGAGCACATCCAGGCTAACTTTAGCAAAACCACACAGCAGAAGTCTCCATGGCATTCCCATCACTGATAGGAATGGAGACTGCTCTCGAAAGCATAAATTAACAGGGCCTGCCTACAGAGCCAGCTCCACTGCTAGCCATTGCGCAGAGAGAGAAAGTTTTTTCCAATATCTGAAAGAATTGTTGCAATTAAACCAGCTATTTCTTACCTTATCCTGGCAGACAGGCAACACACATCAGCCACAGTCATGATTGGTAATAACCTATATGTACTAAACGGTGGTTTTCATGACGAGTCACTGTCTGCCTTCTCTTTTATAAACAAAACAGAGCTCATTCTTTCATTTTCTTCTTGGGAATTTATAATAAACTAGAGCATTCAATAAACTAGAGTATATTGCTGTTTCTTTTAGTAGCTGCCTTCTCTCCCTACCTCCTTTTCAAAAGCCAAGCACATGAAACTGGACATCCTTCTTCAGTTAAGATCTCAGCAGAACCATGCACACATCAAACTTTTCCTCCTCTGCCACCCCCTGTGTTGTCAATGCATCCCAGATTGATGCCTGTCTGTGTCTGCAGAAAATTGCAATCAGCTGTAACTTCCCAATCTCTTCTGCAGAACTACTTCTAGGCCACAATTATTCCTCATTTTATAGCTGTGCATTTGATTTTTCCATCGCAAGGTACAGGAATCGGCGCTTTCCTTTGTAGAAATTCATCTTCCTGATTTCAGATTATTTCTCCACTTTATCAAGCTCATTTTGAATTTTAATCAGTTCTCCACAGTGCTTGCAACCCCTGTCTCCCCTCCTCCCACACTAGCACAGCTTGGTGTCATCATGTACCACACTACAGCTGTGACAAGGAGACGTGCTGGTGGTTTTTCTGAGTTTGAATATGCAGTGAAAAGCAAGAGGAAAGAAAAGAAAATCAATGCCTTAGGAATGTCAGTTTAGATAGCCAGCAAAATATTCAAAAAGTAGATTAGGAATAAAACCCCAGAAATCTTAAATATCTTCCAAAGGAACATCTCAGCTGAGTAGTAAGTTGTGACAAGATTTTTAGCTCTGGGGAATTGCCCATTAATTTAGCCCTTGGCAGCCCCTGTCTTTAAGTATAGAACCACATTAATAACAAAATATAACCAAGGGAGTTTCTGTGTTTATTTATGGACCAGGCAATATGTGGTGGATAACATGAGTTTTGCAGCATTTAGTCTTATTACCATCTTAATTATATTATTCTTATATGTTTCCTGTAAAGAAATACCCAAATTTTGAAGCCACGGTTTCATTATCTCCTCTGTATTATCCACTGATTTTTTAGAATGTATTAACAGCACAGCCATCTTCTTTAAGCCTCAGAGTACATACTCAGGTGTTTTTTTAGGCAAGCAATTAGAAGACTGGAAAGTCTTACAAAATGTTCCTTTGTATTGTTCCATGGAGAGCAAATCTAGAAGCACCAAACAACTGCAGCATCCCACGGCACTACTACAGCCAAGAGTTACTGCTCATTGTGCAAAGTGACTTGCAGATGTATACACAAAATCTTGCAATTAAAAGAAAATAAAAATCCTCTAATGGGAAGTCACCTCCAAAAACCAGCATAGTTGCTATCCTACAAACAGTCTATACATAGGGATATATGTTTCCTGCTAAAACACAACTTTTTTCAGATCAAGGGCAGTCAATTTGACATTTAAACATGCTTTATATTACCTTTATTAGGAATTTAATAGCACATTCACTAAAAAAACCCCTCTTCCTTTGGAAACAAGCAGTAGAGAATTCCCTTGCCTTTTCCTGTTTGCTGAATAGCAAATCCGAACACTACAGAAACCTGGGATATCAGGGAAGGCTCTCTGGGAAGGAAATAAACCAAACCCAACTTGTCAAACGGGGCTCCCTGCTGCTGCCTACCATGTGGTGCTCTAGTGAGCTGCATCTGTTCAGCTATTAAACATCGTGGTGAGTATGATACCAACAGCAGTGGCATTATCAAATATGCTGAGTGGATATTAAGGCTGTCTAGCATAATCTCTTCACTTTTTATTTTGGCTGGTAAAAGTTACCATAAGTAGCTTCATGTATGATAATGCTCTTTGTGCCTGTCCCTGTGTGAGAGGGTACTGCTGCATAATCCATCGACAGCCTTAAAAATTCCATCTGCTATGCAAGGGAAACGCTGAGTACTTTTGCTCCAGGAACTCTCTATTGTTTCCTGGAATTCGCTGGGTCAGGAAAAAAAGCCCCATAAGGGGAACAAGGACATTAGTGGGGTTTCATAGCAGACAGGAAGATTGCAGTCTGTTGCATTTGCTTTGTAGGCAGTAAGTTGCAAGCCCATCAAGGGGGAGAGCTGAACTAAAAATAAGAAGAGATTCCAGACCCAAAGAGACGCATGATGATATCTGCTGAGGCTGCAATGCTTCATCCCCATCCCTCAATCCAGAGGCCTGGGATGAAGAGGAGTACCTGACCCAAGAGTGGAATAACAGAGGGAAGAATTCCCAGTCGTGTACAGGCAGCTTTCCTAGCCCACAAAGAATGTGTAATGCTGCAGCAGAAAGTGTGATTTACATCTCCCTGAGGGAACATCTGGACTTACATTTCGTCCTTGACTGAGCATAGATCATCACCTACAAATTCCAGCACAAGAAGTTAAAGCCACGTTAGTAGCTTCATGCTGCTGCACTGAAGGCTTCAGGATAATTTCACGGAGAACTGGCAAAACTGAAGGGCTGTGTCTTTTCTTTGTTCTTCAGCAGCCCTTCTACAGCGTAAGCTAGGTAATTATCGAAAGCCAGGAAATGCATGAGTCAGTTCCTTCAGCTAATCCACCCTCTGAAGCATTAGCATGTTTCAGTGTAAATGGGCTTTCACAAACAGCGAGATATTTAAGCCTCTCCAAACACTTAACAGGAAAACTCACCTGTTGTTAGTGGGATTGTTACATTAAACATAAGCCACCAGAACACAGAACACTGACAGTATCAGTTCATTAAATCTTTATCCTGCCTGTTATTGTTGCAGGAATTCCTCTGAGTGGTATGATCTAAGCGCAAAAAAAAAAAAAAGAGATTTAACAGCAGCAGCAGCCCACTGTCAAGTGGGAAGAATCACTGCCAGATTCAAAGGGAAGGTATTGTACACCTGTGGCTGCTGCTGGGAGAGAAAGCAATAGGCTGCTCAGTGATCCACCAGCAGAGGAGATGCACTGATGTCAAGGGTGTCAAGCTCAGGTAAGAGAGACAGGGATTAAAGAGCACAGGCAAGTAAGCGAAAGGAAGATGAAGACATAACTGGCAGCCAGGGTTCCAGAAAACACAAATAGATTCCCTGCCCTGGCTGTTTCCTGTATAATCCTGCGGCAATGATCTAGTGCCAAAGACTACAAAAGTTAAATAAGTTAATTGAATGAAGGTAGGAGCCAAGCCCTGGGTGCTCAGTTCCACCCTCCCCTACACCCATCCAGTGATTTTACTCTGGTTCCTCCTCACTGATACAGTGGATTAAGGAAACAGTGAGAATGTTTCATGGTCTTGAGCCTTTCTAGAAGGAAAAAAGCAAACTAGGATGAAATATGAAAAGAAGTTTTCAATTTGGTGATGACACTGAGGCTTTACAGAGCAAAACCTAAATTAAGTAAATGGTCTAATTAACTAATTGTGAGTTACAATTAAGGTAGTATCTCACAAAACCAGACTAGTATTAAGATGAGCTTTCTTTATTAGCACAAAGTGATTAACTATATTAGCAATATTTACTTAAACAAATGACTGAAGGAAAGCAGCAGGCTCTGTAAAATTGCTTCTGCACCTCACCTTCTAGCAGTAGTTTTCTGGCTTGAGGTAGATCCTGCTCCTATTTACTCATATTTCTACAATATTTTCAAACAAATCGATAGTGGAAGCGGTGGGATGAGAATTACTTGGAGTTAGGATCAGAGTGTGTCCAGGCCACCAGTAGCACTTTTGCCCTCATCTTGTTCTGCATCAATAGGCTAATCACTCTCACTGGTATTAAAAAGAATATTGTTCATACTGCATGTCCCCTGAAAAACCGCTATGCTGGTACTTTGTGCTGCAGTGCACACTTCATCCTTATCCTCACTCAGAGCCCATAAATTTAAAAGACAGGGAGTTAATGGACCAGAGCTTGGATTCTGGCTTTTATTCGTAGGAAACAAACCTTGATCTGCCCTGTGCAAACCTGGCCCTTCTTCAGTGGGTCAACAGCAGTCTGAGAGTCACTGTCCCTTATTCAAGCTGCCATTAGGAGCTAAAAGCATAGTCTAGGATATGCTGAAAGTGATGTCATTGCTCCAGTCCATCCTTTTTTTAAATTTTTTTCCCCCAAACCAAACATTCTCAGCCCAAAGTGCCTAAAACCTATCTCCAGCCTGCACTGTCAGAGCTCCTGACACACTGGGTATACATACCTTCCACTTGGTGCTGAGCCAGACATGCCCAGCAGGGAGGAGGGAGTGCAAATCTTCTTGTGCTTCTCTAAAATTAGACAAGAACCATGCAGGAATAAGCTAAGAAATATTATCAGGGCTGACTCTCTTATGTGACTAGGTAAAACAAACAGTATATGCTTATTATATATATAACAATATACTAATAATAAGCATATGATGTAGCTAATATTATATTTATGTCTAAATATAATGAGAATATGATGCCCATAGGATAAGTGGACAAAAGTAGCCTGCTCTGGGATTTCACACTCAGTTATCTGGAGCTCCCATTCTCCAAACGACAATAAAGTCCTGTATTTCAGTTCTTCTTCATTTGGATGATCAGCCAGGTTACAGTGAACACCTCAACTGCTCTGCTACTGAAAACACTCAAGTATCCTTTTAATCTTAATAAAGTTGCTAAAATGCCTGCTAAATTTTTCCTCAGCGCTTTTTATACATGGCAATGTTCTGGGAGAGTTGGTGCCAAGTTATTAAAATATCTGTAACCTTCATATACAAGGATGTTGGCTAGTAGCCAAGGCCAGGAATTTTGAATTACAAGTATGTGATTAGGTTGTGATGGATCTAAAACGTCAGTGAGTGGATATAACGTTAAGGAGGGAGGGTGGGAGGCAAGATGGTCTATTTATTTATGTGTACATCAAAAACTAATTCTTGTGTCCTCCTTTCTGAAGCCAGAAGTTTGTTATTTATATGTGAAAAGCCTTGACACAAGAGGATAGAACTCCTAATTCTGGCCACATGCTTATTTGTTTTGTTGTTGCTTTTTTTGTTTTTTAATTAAGTAGAACTTATCAGTGGTTCTCATCAAGAAGTTCTTCAATGTGAGTACACCATGCAGTCACCACCTGAAGTGACTCCCCTGTTCCTCCTTCCCGTGCCTCATTTCATGGGAAAGAAAAGGCACGTAATCCCTGAGACCCCTGGAAGTTTGCCACCTATTTTCATGGGGGTTCACTGGGATTCACTGGGACTGCTGAATTTGCATTACACATGAATTTGTGCTTGAGGACATGGCAAAAGAACAAGTTAGGGAACAAGGGAAAGGGAAGAGAAAGAAAGAATCCTTGAAAAGATGATTGGATGTAATCCACACAGTACTTCAGAGCTTTAAAAGGAACAATGTAAAAAATTAGAGGAGCTTTATGAAGAGGTCATGAGCCTCCTCAAGTTTGTGCTAATTAAATATGCTTGGTCTTGTGCTTGCCTTTCCAAAATGGTCCACTTAAGTTCTTAAAAATGCAGAGTTTTTGTTACTAATATAACATGACCCAGGCCAACCCCCTTCTATTCCTAATCTTTCCATTTTTTTTAAGCTCAACAAGAAAACTAAGTTCCACGTTTACTTTCTCTCCTCGTGCCAGATCTGAGGTTCTATTTGTGCACAGTTTGCAACAGCAAAGTCATTGGAAGGCTTGCCATCAAATTCAGTAGTACAGTTTTGGATCTTAAGCAGTTCTGCCAACAGATGGGTTCGATTTGCAGTGTAATCTTGAAACATGCAGGATCAGAAGGGAATTTAGCATCCATGACCTGGTCTGTACAATAATTTCATAAGTGCCACGGCCACATTAAACTTCTTCTATACCCTTTTCAGATGATTCTGATATATGTGGGCCCACCAGAAGTGTTTTAAAGATCTACTCACCCTCAGCCAGGCGTTACACCTTTGCTAGGAGGAAGCACTTGAGGAGGTTCATCATTGCTGAGGGCTGGAGCGCTGTGCCACTGACACACTACTTTAGCTGGGAACTTGGGTCCTCCTGGCTGTGCAATTTTCTCTGGTCAAGGGGCTGGCAGGTGGTGACCCCATTACACAGCATGCATTTTTAGGAAGGAAGCTTGTATTCTCCCAAAAGCACAAAAGGAGCAGGATGCATAAAGGAATTATTTGCAGGATAGAGGGAAGCAAGAATTTCTATTTTTTCCCAAGACAGATGAAGAAGATGAAAGGAGCTGCCTCCCTCAAGCACATTTCTAGGCTGAGGAATCAGACAATCAGCTGGGAGATCAGATCTACCACACTGGACCTTCCACACATCATCTCCTTGCAGTGCTCCATGATGGCCGTCACAGTCAAATTGCTTAATTACATCAATTTTACAAATTTCATTCATATTTTTCATACATTCAGATATCAGTCTGTTCTGTGCCAGAATTAGCACATTTCCATAATCCTCCCTCAGCAATTTGGCCTGTTTGTGGCAAGAACAGACCACTGTTGCTCAGTGTGTGATAACAGACTGTGCAGAGTATTCAAGATGAGGAATTAACAAATAGCTTATATAATAAAAACCCTTTTCAGAACTTTTTTAATCTTTGTCTCTACTAATACAAAAATTAACTTAGCTGCATTGTTTCAAGGTATGACTTGACCATCTCAGTGATTTATTTTCTTTCCTACAAAGTAAGATCTTTAACCTGATCAGTGAGGTAAATGATTGCTGCGTTTAGCACAGATTCCCTAGATTAATTCATTGCTCCCATTCTAATTAACTTAATGTTTGTGTGCATTGAATTGCATTCTCACCTGCCTGTCTAGTCCCATAAATAATTCTTTTTTACTGTGCTGCTTTTTTTAATTCAAACCCATAAGCAAGTCTGGAAACTCTTCCATAGTAATTTTTTTTTTTCAGTTTAAAATTTAACATATAGTCTGGTTGCTGAGCTTTTTGTTTCCCAAAGAAACCAATCACTGTGCATAACAGTTAAACTTCCTATAGCGTTTTTCATTCACATATATAAAGGAAAAAAGAAATCACAAATAAATATCCCATCTATAAGCATAATAAGGAAATATCAAACAATAACAGAATTCTGGATTAGGTAGCATCAGCCTTATGAAATTTTCTTGTGCTTCAAGGTAGAAGATTATTAAAAAACCACAACTCTGATAAGCACAATGGTTCAAAGCCTTTCCAGGGCTCCAGAGTGATCCCTGATGCCCACTTAGCTGATATGATGATGGCCTGGTTTTCAGAGGTGCTGACTGTTCAGCTTCCATTGACTTTAGCCACTGTTGTGCATGTTCAGCACTTCTGAAATATCAGATTTCTGAAAACTAGGTCTACCTGGTTTTTTTTTTAAATCCTTCCTGGATGTAATTCAATTTTAAATTCATTATTGTTTCATGAATATACAAGCCACCACTGGCCTTCCAAGTATTTGCTTTCCATGCATATAATAATAAGGAATTCCAGATTTGAATGATGACTATTAGAAGAAACAATATTCTAGAAATATTATTTTTTAAATATTATTAAACTCTTCCTGGGAAAATTAATTAGCTCCAACACAAACCACTAAAATCAAAGGTATTTTTGTCATCAATCTCACTGAAAGTACATCCGACTCTCCAGGAATTGATCCAAATACCAAGTCAATAAAAATCAATTGACTTTCCATTAGACATTAAGCCCAAGACATGTGAAGTATTCAAAAGAGAATAACAAATGCATTTATCTTAAGACTTTGCAATTCTTTACCCGGTGCACTCAAACACAGAACCCTGATCCTCACTTGAGTTTTTCTCCTTCTGTTCACTTGAGGGAAGGTCATTATACTTGCACAAGTTAAAATTATCCATATTTTATGGATATGTACAATAAAGTCCAACAGAGTCAGCTATTAAAAGCCTGGTGTAGCAGAATACTGCATATGTATAACTAAGAGATGGAGGGAAGTAGGAAATAATACTCATTTTAAGTTTGCCGAAAGTTTAAAAAAATTTCAAATAAAAAGTGTCATTTCCACCATAAATATTTTAATATAGGTAGTACGTAAATATTCAGGACAGAGTACAAACTTAATTTACTCATGATCCAAAACTCTATTTTCTCTAAGACATACAATCTTTCCACTCCCATGACTGTTCACCTCAGTCATTAATTGTAATTCTGAAGGCTTCACAAACACATTTGAAAATCTAAGGATGATATTGATTAATCCATCATGACAGTAATGCTACTTCTTCACACTACTGTGTTGTGCCTTGCATATATTGATACCATCTGTTTAAACCATAGCATACTTTTTCAGGTCGTGTGCTAGCACATCTTTTGAAGTATAAATCTTATCAGTTAACATTTCCCCTAAAATATTGTTTCCTAGTGACAAGAAATAGAATGAAATGAACAAATCTACTACAATATACCTTGAGTTTTATTTATTTTTATTTTGATAAGTTTTCTATATCCTAGGTATAGATAGTCGTTGTCTCACTGGATTCACAAGGCATTTTCCCCCCACTTTCCCCCAGAAGAGGGTTAGGACAACACTTAAAAAATTGCCCCATCTGCCTTATTCCTTATTTCAGACCTTTGAATGTTTCCTATTGGAATGCTCACCTCCACTTCACCTAAATCAGCAGATCCATATCTGTAAGTGAGCTTAATTAGCACATTCTCACCCTGCGTAAGAGAAGAGGTTCGGTTCAGCTCCTGTGTCCTAGGCTGGGTGTCTTCCCCGGAATGCCTAAGCTCTGTACTTTGAAATGCTCTGCTGGCCTTATCCTCCATACAAACTTCTTGTTCTCAACTTCAAAATCAGCCATCACCACAAAAACGGCTGCTTTGTGCTCTGCAAATACTTTGATTTTCAAACAAATGACACAAAGAAGACACAGAAACTGCTGATTCTTTCCATCAGGCATACAAAATGTTACATTTTGTTATAAAGTCTTTCATTTTAACAATGAAAGATGAAAACATGGCATAATTTATACATTTTTTTATAACAGCTGAAGTCTCTTGATGGAAATATATCCTTCTTCTCAAGCACTGCACACACCCTTGTACCACACAGGAGAATGCCAGTTTCCTATGCTACCAGCATTGCCAGAAAGCAATATAACAGGATTTCTTAGCCCTTTGAGGTGATATCTTTGTCTAACTTCACTTTGTTCCTCACCATAGGAAAGCTAGACATTCAAGGTAGAAACAGCACAGTGTCTGTGGAAGACAATGACATTTGTATATTTATACACTTTTCTTTCCAATGACTTGGAGAAGAGGAGTGGAGGGAGGAACAGGAATCTCTGACAGAATTATCTGAGGGCACTAGAAGCCAGACAAAAAGCTAAGGACAGGAGTGCACATGGTGATTAATTGAACATTGCATGAAAAGCTGCTGCCTTTTTCCATGTGACACGGAGATGGATGTGGACCATGTCATGAAAAGCAGAAAAAAGGAAGCTCGCCATAATTATCAGAGCTACCTGTCCTTCATTTATCCATCAACAGAAGTGGCAGTAGACTTTTATGTTTGATATCTATTTCCTCTTGAAGCAGACCTCCCGCCAGAGGCAGCACAGGAGACAACTTCCATAAGATAAATCAAGTGATTGAAATGAAAGCTAATTGTTGCATCTCTGGATGACTAAAACATTTTAAAATCCCTTTCCTGAGGTACTGTGATGCATATGTATCATACATATAAACAGTCCTTTATATTTATGTTGCTACTATACAGGTGGAGTTTTATAATAATCTGTATTGGAATTTAAAATATTTGCACTGGAATTGTTAAACATCTGGTAGCAAGTCAGACCACACGTTTCTTTAAAATGTTTCTCATAACAATGCTTATGTGGACAGGTTTAATGATTACTTTAAATAAATATGTTCCTATCCAAACACCAAAGCTGTGATTCAAATGATCAAGCAGCAATTTTTAAAATCAGAATTTCTTATGAGCTTGATTTCATTATTAGGTTTACACTGTCTTTAAGTAAACAGAATAATAAAGAGGGCAAGCACACACTGAGGTACCATAATCTAACTTGTAATTTCCTCTCATTTCTAGAATGAAGAAGGTTAAGACCAAGCTACCTCAAAGCTCTCAAGCACCCTCCCCAACACGCTAGTGAGGGCTATAATCTAAGTTTTTTTAAAGCTACGGTTCCAAACTAATTTTGCCACCACACACAGGTGAGTTATTCATGCACAGTGCATTTCAAGGTACACAGCCAAATTTTGATCATGCATATTCATGGCACACACAGGTGAGTTGGGTACATGCAAAAGAACATGCAGAATTGAGCCACTTCCCTCCTTTTAGTTTTATCTCCTTCCAGTACCCACAGAATGTTTCTGGTCATTTAATAGATAAGACACTCCTAGTGGCATCTCAACATTGGTGAAAGAAGGAAGTTTTGAGTCACAAACCCCTCCTACTGTTTTTATTTCAGCTGGTTTAACACAGTAGCTGCCAATATGAAAACACATAGATCCAATTAAATATTTTCCAAATATAACACATATGTAGACCTCCCTGTTTCTATCATTTTTATAACTGTGATATCTCACAATATCTTTCTGAGCTAAAATAGGTCTCAGGTGAAATTCTCAGAAGTATCTGCAGTTCAACTGACTTTAATGAGATATATGGTCTTTGGTGTCACAAGTGCTTTTGAAAATACTGCCTTTCAACTTCCCTTTGAATACTATCTTTATTTGAATTAGATTCCGGGAAATTATATCCCAGTAGTTTTCCAAGCTTTATCTATCACAGACAACCCTTATAAAAATCCTTGCCAAATGTCTTAGGATTTCAGGTCAATCCCTCAGTGTCTCCACTCTAGAGACAGACTACACTGAAGCAGCTCTTGGAAGGTCAAACCTCATTCCAGTGAAATTTCACACAGTTATCGTTTTGCTCTGAAGCAGAGCAGGCTTCAGAGAGGTTCCCAAAGTCTCTTGCAAAGGCAGCAGGGGGAGGCCAATATCACCTCACAGATCAAGATGATAAAAAGCTTTTTGCTGCTTCACAGAAATTTCAAAAGAACTAGAAAAGTATAATTTACCATTTTCCCCATCCCTATCAAGCTGGTAGTGTTTCTGACCATAGAAAACTCTCAATCTTTTATTTTACCATCTGTTGCTGCAGCACAGGTATAAGAAAGTTATTTGAGAAAAAGAAAAAGATTGAAAATCACAAACATTTACGAGCGGGCAGTAATTTTTGATCTCAAATACATCATTAATGAGATCACTTTTTTTAAAATAGAAAAATCATGGCTAGATGGAAGAGCAAACACATATTATAGTTTTGATAAACTTCAGGTACAGTAAAATTACAAGGAAAACATTCCCTTGTATGCTAATGAACAAGAAAAAACTGTAAGAAGAAAGTGACTATGTTGACAACACAATGTGCATTTGGTCTGAGATTGCAAATAAAGAGGAAAATTATAACAAGGCACCTGTTGTTTGGAAAGCAAATATTTAAATTCTATCTAACAACACAATACTTGCCTTTAAATATGTAGGCTCTCAGTTTTTCTGGTACCTGGGAGAAGTTGCTTTGTTCACATTTTTGAACTAAGACTGCACAATACCAGCCAACTATTTTGTCTGTGTGATTCAATGTAAGACAAGGATATAGACAACCTCTGAATTTTATTTAAGGTTTTCTTTCTTTGCTTATTTACTCAAGCCAGTAAATATATAAAAATATCGCCTTTGTCCACAATGTAATAATGCCTTTGCAGAAAAAAGGAGTCTGGAAAGATTGAATACCTCTAATTTTGAAAATGATCACTGCTGAATGTTTTCTGAGGGTAAAAGTGTAATTGGTTATAGATCAATAAGTAATTTCATTCAAAAGGAACTCAACTCTTCCTGAAAGTAGAGACATTCTCAAATAAAAATCAAACTAACACATTAACAAAGTTCAGACTAATCTAAACAACAAAATTTTTTACTGCCCTAGTTATGTTTTTCTCAACTGATCATTTATTTATGACATCATAAAACTCCATATGCTTTCAAATTTGATTGCTAGTTCCTTGCTTTAAGGCAACTGAAATTACTTTTTTAGACTTCCTAGCCTGACAGTCTTCCTTTCTGCTTAAGATTTACCGTCACAAAAGAGAGGTGAAAACAGAGGACAAATTCTAATATTAACAATAAGCACAGTCAGCTGTGATACACAACAATTCCCCCATCAGACTCCAGATTAGATCCCCCTAGATAAACACTTCCTCTGACACTGCTAAACTCTGTTCCTTGGCATTACACTGCAGTAAACTGCTTCATCTGTACAGGTATCCTACTATGACTTTTAATTGAAAAGCCATGAAAAGTAGCACTGTAGCAAATAAAAGGTATTTTGAGTATGCCTGAGACCCTGTACAGCATCATATCCTATAAACCAGCATCATTTAGTTCACTGTTGACCCCAAAAGGTGCATTAACTGCTGTAACAAATACACTCAGACAAAACAAATTCAAACCCCGCGAAGGCAAGAACGGCAGAGGCAAGAAGAAACCCCACGCCTTTGGTGCTGATACTTACGATGTGCAGCTCTAAATAATCTCCCAGGCCGGTAGAACTGTCCACTCGCACCAGCACGGCCTCTTTTTGCACAGTGCTAAACCCTATGGCCAGTCTGTCCGCTCGGGTGCTCGGCCGGTCGTTAGGAGGCCACGTGTAAGTGATTTGTCCACCACCTTTGCTAAAGATATACGTTGTCCCCGCTGTAAACAAAAACAAAAAAAAAAAAAAAAGAAAAGAAAAATAAATAAATATATAATCAGCCCACTTGCACCATTGCCAACCCACGTGGAAATCACACAGCAAACGGATTCATAGACTGTATTTCAACGTGAAGGGGTCTTTAAAAATTATGCAGCAAGGGAAATATTAGTGGGTTTCATATTGCTCAACCAGCACAGAATTTAACTTAATCGCAAATAAAACGGCTTGAAATACCCTAGCTCTGATTCAGAAATGTGTATCTATTTGGAAGAGTTCTTAAGCTTATGCTTGATGAACAACGTTTCTGTGATGTGTAGGACAGGAATAAGTTAAACCAAACGCTTTCCTCAACTGGGCCTGTGTGGAGAGATCAAGTAATTCCAGTTGCTTCATGGGTGACAAAAATGCATCTACATATTTACACAACGAAAATGATACATGACAATGGCCAGTAGAGCAAGATGCTAACAAATACATTCAGATAAGACTTTTACAGGTTTATCATCTTGTGACAGATGGGGATAACAAATGGAAACATACTTTACTTGTCATGTCAGGACAAAGAGATTAGTCTACCATCTGAGTAAGCAATGGCTTATTTGCATAATGCTCAATGTATATCTTTTAAAACTGGAAATCTTTAGACACTTACAAAATCCATAATCTGTTTGAAACAAGTGTTGTAATCCAAAACCACTTAGCACTCAGGTGCTTAACTTCATCACCAGCATATTTCCTCAGAACTAAAATAGCAGGATATCCAGACATTTTCCATTTAAAACTTGTATCTTAACAACAGCAACAGCAGAGAGCAAGCAAATTGTACATGCACTTGATGTTTCCCTGGAAAAGTCACTACAAGTTGTCCTCTCCTTTCCCATGAGGATAGGTCAAAGTTTAGGGAGATAGGTTAATGCATTGTAAATACAGATGTCTAGTTTTACTATCTGTCCTAAGATGTCTGAAAGCGTGGCTACTCTCAATTTTATTGCATTTTATCTATTTTTATTAAATTTTACCTATTTTATTAAATAGGCAATGATAGGACAAGTGGCAATATTTTTAAACTAAAGGAGAAAAGATTTAGATTCTCCACCAGGAAGAAATTCTTTCCTCAGACGGTAGTGAGGCACTGGAGCAGGTTGTCAAGAGAAGTTGTGGAGACTCCACCCCTGAAAGGGCAGGCCGGATGGGGCTTTGAGCAAGCTGATCTAGTAGGTGACATCCCTGCCCATGGCAGAGGGGTGGGAGGGGATGGAACCAGCTACTCTTTAATGTCCCTTCCAACCCAAACCATTCTATGAAAAGTAACTCAGTTTGTTTCATCCAGAGCTCTCACTCCATGCTTCCCGTGTCCACGTAAGGAGACTGTGCACAACAACATAATGATAATTTTCCTTCTTTCAAGACTGACAAAAAAATGCTGTGAGCATATAAAGGGATCTAAAATCCCTTGAATGTGCAGACTTTTAAAGCCAAAGCCAAGATGGACTGTACAGTTACACAACTTGTTCAACTCCCAGATGTCTCAAAATCTTACTGTACTACTAAGCAAGACTGCTTTGTGTCAGTCATAAAGCAAAAAGGACACCTGGTCTTTTTGAAAAGATCCTCTATATTTATTTCTAGCACTTTTCCATTATGAAATTCCATGCCTATTAATTAGGGCTTTTTTCCAGTGCCATTAATTTGTAATAATTTATGCACTGAGCATAGCAGTAAAACCACTGTAAATCCCATTTTATATTAATACACTTGTGGGATAGTTTCACTGTGCTTCAAACAGATCTGCTGGGTTTTCTCTTGGTGCCAAAATACAAACCTGCAAGTGTTTCAGGAAAGTTTGTCGACTCTCTTCAGCAAATACAAACACAATAGCAGGTCTGTTATTTAAGGTTTCACTTACATTTTAAGTGAAATAAAGTTTCATCTTTTTAATAAAGAGTTTTGTAAGTGTAGTGAAGGTTGGGGTTGTGCCAGGATTGGTAATGGACACGGGCAAAGGTGTCTGGTTTAGAAATGTGTGTGACAAAACCCTTATGTCCTGCTCTCCCACCCTTACTTTCCTCCCAGGCAGTGGTCTGAAATGCATGATAATCTGCTGTGTGCCATTAATCTCCAGTTACAATACATCCCAAAGGAAAGACACATTAGACAGGCAATATCACTGCTGATGGTCCCCAAGTTCTCATCTTTGCTGCTACTGCTGGCTTCAAATCTCCAACTGATGAGTTGGGACCTTCATGGAGTTTATGTCACTGTGGTGTCTGGAGTGAAAAGATTTGTTCTGTGTTGATGAAAAACTGAGGGTTCGATCCAAAGCTCATTAAAAACAATGACAGCCTTTCTGTTGACTTCATAAAACATTGTGTCAGGTCATGAATGGGGTTCTTATAAGTTAAAAAATGAGAAGGCTAAGAAAAAACAACTCCTTCCACCTCAATGTCACAGATGAAACTGTTAGAATAGTAGCTAAGATTTAAGTGGCAGCGCATAATTCTCCTTTTCTTGGTGGTAACAGATGTGTTTACCCAATTTAGAAGACAAAGAAAAAGCCTGCCAAGCATGGTGGAGTCATACTGAATACAATGACCCAGAAGTAAGTCTTCAGATCTGAACAATGAGAGGCTCTGCTGCTCTTACTGAGAGTGAATTTTTGCTGCACTTTTTTGTTAAATACTGCCCTTCAAATCAACCAGTAAAGAGCAATTCATTCCATACTCTTGCCGCATTGAAGGCAAGGTCAATGTCAGTGGAGCTGGGTAAATATAGCTGTAAATCTGAAACTACACAGAATAAACATCAAAGTTAAAAAAAGTTCCACTAGAACATGTGGCTTATGAGTTTTTATGAGAAAGCTGTCCCTCCTTTATAACGGCCCATTTTGTAGCTCTTCGAACTAACTGTGTGTGTCTGGTAAAAGACTAATTAATCCATGCTGATGAATACAGATCTGTCTGAGCTGTACAGGGAGTCACGTTCTTCGAATTTCCTGTATTAATTATGAAAAAAATGGGTCGGAAGCCATTTGAGAATAGATCCTCTGGTGTTTATATTTCAAGAAAGACAAATATAATAATGTAAAATTTATTACTCTGGGATTGATCTCAGCTTATAGTCCAACCTCCCATTAACTATTAAAAGCTGGAATCTGAGCAGCTGTTGGAAGTGGGCCTCCTTACTATCAGTTTTGGATATATTAAGAAACAACAGAGGAAGCCTAATTCACTTGCTTCATAAAGGCTTTTATGCTCTCTGACAAACCTTATAATGTCTCTGCCTCTGTTTCAGAACATTGTCACGAAACCCCAGTCAACTTCCTCCTCCCTCCTAGCTTGTGGCACTGTGTTGTTTGGGGTTTATCATCTCCAGAGAATTGAAAGCAGCGGAATTATATTGTTAAGAATAGCAATGCCATCAGCACAGTACTTGTAAGCAGGCAACTTTGTAACATGCCAGTTATATCTCTCAGCCACAGAATTTACTGCATAATTCTTTATGCTTCCATGCATCCACACAATGCTTAGGAAAAATGTCCACACAGCCCTTTGAAATTCTTACCCATGGAAGCATGGTTCCCATTGTAACAAAATGCCAGTGGTCAAGATACAGTAATGTTTTTTAATGGCCTGAGCCTCTGAAGTCCTACTTTTTTGCAAAATTCATCTTTATGAAATAGTGCATTCATTTCAGCGCAGTCTGGCAGCAACTCAAGGACATCTGCTTACCTCTACAGTATTAAGCAGATAAATATTTTGTTTAGTACCCATTTACTGTATTTATTATTGTTTATGACTGCAAAGCTTTTCAATATTTATTGCTCTGAAGTCACATTTGATGTAGCTTAATAGTTTGCTCAAATCAACAACAAATCAACAGCTTTCTGCCTTCCTCTTGTTCATTCCAATTTTGAGTTTAAGGTATATTGCACTGAAGGGTAATGTACATAATTCCATTTTTACCATATAATGTAAGTAGCAAAATGTTTATTTTCAACATTCACATCACATTTCAGGTGCTGATGAAGTGAATGCTATGGTTTGATTGAGCTCTGGACCCTAATAAACTATAAATTCCATCACACTCTGTGACTGAAAAACTGAAGACTGAAGCCTGCAAAGTTCAGTAATGAAAACTATTAGCTGCACTTTCATTAATAGAAAAGCAATTTTTAACAATTATAAAAAATATGAAGGGTAAGGACTGCTAGTAACAACAAATTATCCAACAATGTAATTTTCTTCTTTCTGTATCTTATCAGTACTTCATTCTGGGCTACAGTGTGAACACTCTTATTCCCACTGCTAAGTAATTACTTGCATTGATAAACCTGCTGAATCCAGTGAGACTATTTGTGCAGGCTACTATTAATTACCAAAAATGAAGAATTTACAATATGAAAACATATATATATACACACACACAATTTTTGTCCAAACATCCATACGAAGGCATTAATTACATTTATTATGTTCAGAAGAGCATATAAATCTCCATTAAAATTCATTTTTACGCATTCATCTGTGCATTTTCAGTCTGCACAAGCTGAAATTCAGAATGTACACAAAATTTCTGTACATATATTTGTACAGATTTTCTAAGGTAAGTAAAGAAAGGAATGCTTCAAGCCAGAAGCATGATGCGCCAGGGGGAGAGAGGGAAGAGAGGGGTTTTCAAAATAATCCATTTGGTGAATTAAAATACAACCCCTCTGTATTTTTCCTTCCTAGACTTTGCTGTGCTATTAATTATTTACACAGAAGAGAGAAAATAGAGGGTTGAGGTGAGGAGGGTATAGCCATTAGGGTTAACCATGGGAAGGAGAAAGGCAGAGCTGCTGGAAGAAGTATTTCACTCTTAAGACTAGATTCAGCTGAATGCTTCCTGAAGGCATTCTGATACACTCTCTCCTACAAATCTGGGCAGGAGCCTGAATATGGCTTTTAACTGCTCTCCTGCAAGAGCAACAGCAGGTTATTTAATAGCAGGAGAGGCGTGTTGCATGGGGAAAATGTTCAAATGGATTATTGCCTGTAGCTCTCCAAAGAGCTTGAGCCACAAGGGTAGGAATTGATATCTTATTTTATGGCCAGATTCTCTTAGTTTTGTGGATAATAAGGTCTAGGAGTGTATTTATGATGCTCCTTTTACCAAGCTTGGCAAACCTTGATAAAGGTTCAAAGCTTTCCTGGAAATTAGTTGCTACTCCAAACAACTTCTAGTTAGGTCCTTGAGCCCATCTGTCTGCATCCATGAACTAGGACTGTTACAAAGAGTCTAAGCATTTGTCACCTGTAAGGTCACAAACTGCACAGCATAATTCCTTACTAATTCCATTATTTTGTTTATTGATCTTCCTTTCTTCCAGAGTAACTGTAAGAAAACTCACTGACCAAAGCAGCATTGACAAAGATCGTTGCTGGGTTTTGTTATTAATATTGTCATTAATGATATCATCTTCTCTCTTCAGGTAAAGATGCTGAGGAAAATAAAGAGAATAGAAAATGTCCATGTGCCTCCCGTCAGCCTTTTATGTAGCACACATTTCACTGTGATACAGCTGAGCTGTAAATGTCAATGTTTCTGTAAGAGAGGCTGAAGCCACATCATTTCAACACCTCAACCAACCTAACCAGCTGGAGCAATTAATTTTAATAAGCCAACAAAGAAGTATCTACCACTAATTCAAACAAAATTTTACATTGCATAATAGAACTCCTTTTCTCAAAACACTAAGGTGACTCTGATTTGCTTTATCAGGCCCTAAAAAACTTTTCATCACATTGCATCCAATTTTTCAGAGAGGTCTGTAAACCAGTGCTGTGTGAGGCCTGTTATATTTAGCTATCCCTAAAAGCTAACTCCAGGTAAAGGTCTAAGTGATAATAGAACTAAGACAATCTCAGTCATCCTAAGCATTCTGCCCTTTGCAGTGGCATTTGTGGAAGATTCAGGGTACTAACACAGAAGAAAACTTTTTTCCTCAGACCAGAGAAAGCCCCCTAAGAAAACCACCCCTTTCTCTACTTCTCCTTTCTTGCAGTGTATGGCATCAGTATTTGGACAGTTGTTTATGTTTTACCTTGCATGCAGTAACAAAGCAGGTAAAAAATACTCCATTCCTGTTGCAAAAGTTTTTGTAATTTAAATTCCCTAGTTGCTATCCAGCTCTATTGATTTCAATAGGGTCACTTAATGACAAACAACTATAATGCGTAGGTAACAATGGCTCAGCAAATACGTATATCTAAAAACTACAACTCTTACACGGCTTAGCATCAGTTTCCCAACTCAGCATCTTTCTTAGCATCACAAATGACACAGTTAAAATAAAAGTTTCAAAGAATTTAAGGAATTTTTCAACTAGAGTGATTTTAATATTTTAAATCAAGTAGCATCTTGCACCTCAAATGACCCCATTGATTTAGATTAGATCACTTATCTGGAGTAAAGTGCTACTCAAGCTACTAAAGCTTGAGTAGGGACATTGAACTAAGAGCCTCCAATTGTGCTTAAAATTATTATAATTTTGAGAAGGACCTTAGCTAAGCAAGAGCTAGCTGAAAGGACTCCTAAGAGAATAGAAATTAAGAGTATCTGTCCATCTGACTTATTAACAAAACATGAGTTGATTAACTGAATGTCAATGGACTTGATAGTATTAAGGCACTGATTCTGTAAAATTATTTTTATTAGCTTTGAAAAATCCACAGGAAAAAAGTTCTGTGGTTTGTTGATCTCATACATATGTTCACTTACACAAAAAATCACTATCTATTTTATGAAAGGATTCATGATAACACAAATCTGACACAGAGTGATAAAAGAAAATGATTGTTCTTCTCCAGATTCTCTCAGTTTAAAAATTTTATGGGTTGCCTATTACCTATCACTTTTCCAGTATGAATGCTGTTTAAAATGAATTTGAAACATTTCTGTATGAAAAGTAAGGCAAGTAATTCCCCATTAGGGCCTTGGACCTTTATGTAATGTAGATGGTTAGAAAATGATGTATTTTGGAAATTAAAGCCTGCTTTAAATGTCATATTGCACTCAACATGAAACATTTTAATCCATTATAACTCTATTAAAGGTAACAAGGATACAAGATGTCTGATTCTTAAAGCTTGCCAAAAAGATGGAAATTAAGAGCCAAATGTCTATAAATAAGGGAAGGTTTTATTCCTCCTACAACCTTGTCAACATATAGTTAAAGATAAATTTCTTGAACGCTATATACAGACGTGGAAATTGTGTGGTTGAGAAACCCATATGAGAAGGCAATGGATTGAAAAGTATTCCTGAACAGATAAAATGTAAAGGCATAGCCAAGGAAACTCCCCTGTCTGACCATCCAGGAGCCACTTCGGAGTCACCCTCACACCCCCTGAGCTGGGACCAGGGCTCCTTCCCAGCGGCACCCAAACACTCACACAGCCACACCAAGCCTCCTTACCAGCTCCTTCCTGGGCTTCCCTTGGCAGAGTCCCAGACGTCCAGAGCTTTAAAATAGTTTAGTTATGGTGCAATAACTAAACAACAGAATAACAAAATAAAATGAGAGCTCAAGCTGGTGCCTTCAAGGAGGGACCCTGAGCAAAGGAACCCCTGGGATTTTACAGCCTCGCAGTCCAAGAGTGCCAAAGTCTGTGCGGTCAGCTCCGGCTGTCCCTGAGTGCCCGGTTCCCTGGCAAGGCCACAGATTCCCATGGCCACTTGGGCTCAGGGTCGGGCTCCTGGCCCTCAGAGCCCCGCCTGCAGCTCACACTGCAGCTGCAACCCAAGCTACCTGCACTTCATTCACTCCTCAACACCACTGCCAGGTTGAAATCAGTGAACCCAAGTACTCTCAAAGACAATAGGACTATTCCAGCCTCCACACTCCTGACATCAGGAAATGTCAAAGCCTAAAGTTCAATTTAACCACAGTTGCAATAAGTTCCATTAAAATAAATGAACTGCACATGCACTGATTTGCTTCTTATGGTTTATTAGTTCTGCCAAATCCAAAATGAATGCAGTGAAGGGGCTGGTTAGTTGAAGGGATTTGTAACAGGATGCAGGAACTAGGACATTAGCTCCAATACTATGCAGGTTGATAGAGACCAAATGTTGTCACCATCTGTTGGTGCCCTATGTGAAATCATTCAGTGGTTCCAGTCCAGGGACTTTACAAACTCAACAGATACCTGGCAAAAGTTAAAAATTCCCTAAGCCAAGTGACTTGGGTTGTTAGAGTTTCCAAACGTGCTGACTCAGCTGGGAAGCCAGTAAGCTGAAGACAGAAACCAGGACCTGAGAATCTCCCACAAAAGTAGTTCTGCACAGATATCCATATAGGCCAAAAACCGGCAAGAGGAAAAACAGAATTAAATTTTCTCTCTATAGAGAAGGCAATGTTCTTTTCAGACAAATAATAATTATTTGTAAGTCATTATTTCATGCAAAACATTAGTGCCTGAAGTTGTTTTTATTCAAGCACCTACAGCAGTATGCTGATTCTCAGAAGTGTTGTTGCATTTCTGGCAACCTTTAAAAATAACCCCTCTGCTCTTTAAATGGGGATCAAAACATTTGAAACAGCTGGCCTTAATAGTGTTAGGATGGACAGGAGTTTGGCTGCAATTGCCTAGTATGCTTCTAGGCTAAAGGCTTTATTTTTTATTGGCTTCCTTACTAATACAATATTCCAGCTATCCAGTCTTACATTAACTTAGTTATTTTTAAGTGACGTTTATATTATGTTCCTTGCTAAATTGTGCATCTAATAATTTAATCTTGAAAAATCCTTAGCTCTCAAAAGTAGCCAAAACTTATCTTAGAAGAAAGGTATAGCATGCTGAAAATGAAAGGGCTGCCAATTGCAAGCCTGCTAAAATCACTGAAAAATGATCCACACCCAAGGATGTCAGATGCTGGACTAACACAAGATGTTATTGCTTGCAGCAGAAGGATGGCACTCGCAACACCACAATTTCCAGGGTTTGCTGGGAGGCAGTCTCTGCTGAGAATAGGTAATTGTATTATGGGAAATGTGCAATGAAGTTTAATTTTGCTTCTTTGCAAAGGTAGCAAACAGTAAGAAGTTCTGTGGCACACATGCTCTCCTACTAATGACCCAACCACTAATATTTAGCAGACTAAATATTCTTGTGGCAGCATTTCTGAATGTTTTTGGGTAGACAGACATGGGCTATAGCCAAAGGAAAATAGAAAGAGCACAGTTTCTTACAGATGTTACATCCTGAAATGCAAAAATAGCAACCATTCTTCTGGTAACAAAAATGAAATCAAATGAAATGCAAGAGATGAAATCTTCGGAAAAACACCAATCTTTCCTGAACCACATGAATCCACCCATGAAGCAGCTGTTCAGAGGCTTCTCAGAAGGAGACCTGGCACAGGGAAGGACTGATGAGCAAGTTGCATACTGACTGCAGTCTTGTGGCATTGTACCATCTCCCTAATTCCAAGCATGAACAAAACATCAGGATATTTCATTTGATATACAAACCAAGTTTTAAAGCCAAAGATAGTCTTCACCAGAATTATATGTACTCAAACCTCCAAAAAGTATCAGGTAAAAGAGGAACATGATATAAAAGTCTCTGCTTGGTTGTCTCAAGAAATTAAGAACCAGGAAGCAGCTACAAACAATATTTTATTTGGAGAGTTTTCCTAACCATTATCCCAAGGATTGACTTTGGAACATCAGTGTGTACTTACATTATCAAGTCTGTGCATGAAACAAACAGTGTTTAATAGGGGTACACAGACACAGCTGTATTTGTACTTGACTCTTTAAGGTTGTTAGACCATTGTAATAAGAGCTAACAGGGGCCAGCCAGGTTGCGCCAATTCACTTCCTTCCCACTTCTTTCTGTTCTACTACATAATAGATTTTCAATTGCGGCCTGGCACAGAAACACTACATGCTTTGTCATTATGATAATTGCCGTCATTCTTCTTTGCAAAGCCCTTATGCTGTTGTTTGTAAGCAACAATTCTCCGCCAGCTTCAGAGGATAAAGAGCTGCAGTGAAAAATACGCATCTTAATGCTTTTCACTGGGTTACATAGTTAAGTAATTAGAGAGTGTGGTTTAACCACTGGATTCCACAGCAATGTTTGGAGAGAACCTGACAAAAGAGTTTTGGGCTCTGAGCTATTCAGTCATCTCCCCAGGGACTAACTCAAGTGTTTACTCTGACACTCCATATGCCAGTGCTATCAGCTATAACTTCATTCACTTGTGTATGCAAGAAAGGTGAGCAGTTAACCACCCTCTGAAGACTAACCCAGCTTAATTACTGCAGTGATTTTGTGTAGGCCACTCACTTCCTAAGGTCTGGCTGGAGGAAATTACGATTGCTTTTAATATTCTGAAGTGAAGATCAGCATTCGATAGTTCAGAAAGCCTTACTTTAACACAGTACTTTACAGTAACATACACGAAGATGCAAAGAATCCTTCAAAACTGTAAGTACCTGCATGTAGAAAATCGTTCTGTGAAGAAGTGTGCTCAGAGATAGCTTATTGAAAAATGGGTTTCCTTATAAGTTTGCTCAAAAAACCCTCAACTCAAAGTGAAAATAGAACATTCCCAAGAAAAGAAAGAAAAAAACCCCAATGTTTCAAATACACTAAACACCAGTCCTGCAGAATGAGCTGCAGCACACCAACTTGGAAGTTTTGAGGACTCCTGCACTACAGTATATTCTTACAACATTTCTGTAACAAAAAATATTTCTAGCTATGTTTCTGCATCTCACACAAAGATTGATTCCATTGAAGACATAAATATAAAGACAGGGGTTGTATGCTATTTGACTTGAAATTTGTTAAGTTAAATTTTAAAAGAAGGCTCTCTGCCTATTCATGTAATGAACATCAATCAGAAATTAAGAATCATTATTTAAATGCAGAAGGTTTTGTTCATATCCTGTTTAGTTCTCAAAAGACACGACCTACTCACATGCTGGAGTCTCAGTAAGAAGGCTATTCAATGAGAGGCTGGCTTTGTGATGATATTGCCAGCATTCGTAATAACAATGCAACCTAAATACTGCAATTAAACAACAGAGTAGTATTTTTGGAATACCCTGCTGTTCTAAAGTGCATTGTGAATATTAACATATTCCAGTAAATTAGTTTGCACTCATTATCATAAGCAATTACTGTTTAGATGTTGCTGATATTAAACTGGCAAGCAATTTGCAAGAACTAATACATAGCATAAAAAACTTTTCAAAATTCTAACAGTATGAAAAGACAAGTGTTACTAGTGACACAGTCCCTTACATACAGATGTCTCTCTAAAAATTCTGTGTATCTTTTCCTATAAGTTATTTTTCAGCAGCAAGTAGATAACTTACTACCTGAGGCTCTGCGACAAACTCTTTATAAACTTCGTTTTGATTCTGTGGAGTAAATCATGATACCTCAGGCCAAATGCGACAGTAACATCTCATTCACACCAAAAAAAGAAAGTGTTTTCATGCTCATTTTTGAAAATAATAGTTTAGAAAGAATATCAATGTGAAGTTCAGTTCTTTGCTCTCAAAGCTATTACTTTCCTGATATCACACTGTCAGATGGTGAGGGTAAATCAACACCTTTGTCCTCAAGATACAGCCAGGATCAGAACAAGGCTTGGAGAACTTGTCCTGCTTTTAGCAATAATGACAACATAAGCCTATTTCTCTTCAGTCCAAGAGAGCAGTAATCCCAAAGGAAATAACCTCAAAAATAAAACCCCAAGTTAGGAAAGAACCAGGACTACTTTTCTGAAGGACACTTAGTGAATGTGACAGACATTCCCAGCCTGGTGCTCTGCTCAGCCACAGAAAATGCATAGATCATGTAGTGTGAGCCAAAGATAACCCAAAGAGCTTTGTGGGGAGTCTAAAACAAGGGGAGCAATTTGCTTTGTTTCTCAGTTTGCATCTTGGCTCCAAGTTTCAAATGAGAAGCACTGCACATCTTTTGGGTTACATGAAACCCCTGCTCTGGTTGCTCCACATGCAGGGATCATGCCAGAGCACAACCAGGGATGGGGGCCAAATTAGAGGGTGTGGAATAGTTATGCTAAGGTGCACTTTTTGCCCAAGTCTAGGTGGTAAGGTGGTGATCAAAGGTTGAACTCAACAATCTTAGAGGTCTTTTCCAGCCTAAATGATTCTGGGAATAGGTCATCCCTTCCCCTGAGTCAACCTGCACAACCAAGGAGCAAAGATCCAGCAGCCAACAGTGCTATCAGCTCTCAAGGGCCTCATAGCTGTCACTTTAGCTACAGGATGGGTGGGTTGGTCCTTGTGCTCCTGGTGACCTGAAAGACCTCAGTACACCTAAGTGAAATTTCAGTCTCATGTTTCAGTAAGACACTCACTAATTCTGATCTGGGAGGATTAAGCACCTATTGCAACCACAACCTCAGCTGAGGGTGTGAGACTGCAAACTACTTGTATGGGTGTTGTGCCTATCTGTTTATGCAAAACTGCCTTTAATGCAACTGTGAACCTTAATAGGGACCTTGGGAATCTGGCATAACATAAACAAACCACAGCAGTTTAAGTAATTCCCAGAATACGTTTCTGAAAGTATAACTTGTGATCTCAGGTCTCAATATTTCAAGCTACATTTTGGTCTGGAACCAATTACTGCAACCATCTTATCTTGCAAAATACACAACACTGTAATAGAAACACTAATGCACCCTTAACTCCAGGAGCTCAATGGTCCCTGTCTGCTGTGCTCAACTTTGTACTCTGCTGTTATAGATTATTGGGTTGAAAATATCTTTGCTAAAAATAGGCATAACTTTTGAAAATAATTTAGTTAGTTCTTAAACATATTTTATCTTATTCAAAGCTGGAGCACTTTTAGCACTTTTCTTCTCGCTACCTTTAAAAAATAAGTTTCTAAATTATTATTATTTTTGAATCAAATATTCCAATTAACTTTGTGAAGTAAAACCACAGACTTTTGCAGCTAAAAATGATGTGTTCCTTGGTCTCTGAAACAAAGTAATGAAGTTCTCATCTGATTAGCAAACCCAGTGTTTTGTACTTGACCTTGGATAGAAAAAACACATTCAGCAACTGTTTGTAATGAGAGCAGGGCTTCAGTCACTTCATATTTTCTGTTTCATCAATCCTCCATTCCCTCCTTCTTCTAATCCTAATCTGCAAGAGTTCAGATAAATTCTTTGGTTTCTAACCATGTGGTAGCCATTGTGAGCAGCTCTCAGGGCCACAGGCCACGTCTCCAAACAATTCTCCCTTTTCTGCTTGGGGAACAAAATACCTTACAGCTGATGTTCAGTATCAGTGTCCTTAAGCTACTAACTCCTTGTAGGCTAAAAGGGAAGGAATGGAAGCATCAAATTACATTTTGATAAATAAAAGATGATGCATAACAGCATACAAGGAAAAACAGATTTTTCACAAATCCCAAAAGAGCTATTTCTACATTCTTTGAAGAAATCTCAACTCATCTGCATTCAGGATCTTGGCTGTACATGACATTTAGACACAGGATTGTTAAACTAGAACTATAATGAAAAGTGCAGGAATATTTCCATAAACAACAATTTCTATTCATTCCAATTAAACCTCCTTAATGTTTGTAGGCTCAAACATGTCTTTTTCATATCTGTATTACACAAAATCTTAGCAGTGATGAAAAATGTTGTGTTTCATGAATAGAAGTCCTCCCTAATCTAATAATATCAAAAATTATTAGAATCTGAACTTTTACTAATAAAGAATGGATTGTTAGAAGTAACAGCTGAAATGAGAATTTGTATATGTGACCCCAAAGTACCCTAAAGCCACCTAAAAATAAGGAGGAACTCCTCATTTGGAAATGGAAATAACAAGGCATTTTCATGTTCCATAGCAGCTTTTCAGCCTCTGTCAAACTTAAAGTTTACATGTGAGCAGTTCCCTACAGGTGTAGGCTTAAGGGACAGCCGAGTGTGGACCCATGACACAAATAAAGGAAAGATAAAGTTTTGGATTAGAATTACACTGCATCCCTCCAATGGTAACATCAACAGAATGGATCTGACACTTACAAGAGCGTCACAAGAGGGCACAACCAAGGAAGGAAATGTTGTGAAGTGGTTAAAATTACCCTGTGAGCCTCTTTATGCTTATGCAAACACGGAGCACATATTAAAAAAGACGTTGGACCTAAAGAACAAGTCTTGCTCTAATTGTTGTGCTGCTGGGTGCAGAAGTCTGCTGTTGTTAGCTCAATATGATAAATTTGACATGATTGTTAAGCACAGCCAAACCACATGCAAATCCTCTGAGTGAATGTCAAACAAGCCTGGATCCCTCAAACCCCAGACTATGTTATCCCTATGTTATCCCTCTCCCCTAAGTCAGCAGTAGGGTCCAAGAGACTTAGTGGTACGCTGCTTCAGGAAGCTGATGCAGCTCAATGATGCCTCTTCCTCCTCTGGAATAGCCTGGATGGCCCTATCTGAGTGCTCTGGACTTAAGGTGTCAGTGTAATCTTTCTCCTGGCACCTGCGTCACTTAAATATTTTTTGGGAGATTCATCTGCTCAAGGGATTAAACTCATTGGATAAGACAAAAATGATAAAGAAAGGATGAAAGTCACAAAATTGCAGATAAACAGGATCCACAAGTTCCTACAGTAAAGCAAACATAACTGATTGTCAGCTTCTACAAAACCTACCTAATTAGAACTGTTATCAAAATGAAGGTCATGTTAAATAGTACTAAGCACACCCTGTACTTACACTGATATTCATGTTAATGTTCATCAAAGTAATTTCTGTTTTAAAAGGGATGATTATTTAGTACCATTATCAGTCTCAACCTCAATATACTATGCTGTCACTAACATGCAGAAAACTCAGCTTCATAAAAAAGATTCATTATCTCGAGTGCTGAGTCAGTATAGGCTCTGTATCTTGGACAAAATACAGATTCTGTACAGAAAAAATCCTATTCTGTTTGAGCAAGACACTGTGTCCCTAAGTCTTCCCTTCAGTTGAGGTGGTGACCTGGATCTTTCATCAGTAACTCAATATTCTAATTCTGGACAGCATACAGTAAACTGCTTTCTGTAGCAATTTGCACTGGGGGAGGAAAGCTTTGGAGGGACTTTCCCCTCCTGTAAAGAAGACACTTTAACTGAAACATCCTGTATAACAACCAATGTTTCCCCTTGCTTCTTTCAGCTGCTTTCCAAGCTGGCAGTCTTAAGAAAGCATTTTCAAAAGAAATCAAACTGGTATGTTTTCCTCGTGTTCTTCTATGCAAGGTTTTATAAGAGAATAAAGTGCCATTTCATCTGAGAAGATACTCCAAACTATTTTATTTTAGGATTTTTTGCCTCAATGTGTTTCATTTATTTACTTGCACTCAAGACAGATAGTAAACTGTCTTAAGTGTAAAATAGTAAAAGAACAAGCAACCTGATCTTTGGACAACTCAAAAAGCCCAACTCTGCAACTACAACAACCACTGTGACCTTCGTCTCTACCTTCAGCAGCGAACAATCACACACAAGGAAGGGGAAAAAAGCAGACTGGCCTGTGTAGAAAACAGGACTAGGTCAGGTAACACAGCCTGGTCTCAAAGCACTTGAAGATGAGTACTTGGTGAACCCTCTCAGAGGGTCTGGGACCTACCAGCTAAATTCCAGAACTGTTCCCTGTGATGCCCTGCCAGCAGCAGCAGCTGCCAGTTTCGCCAGAGGAAATTTATCCACGTTTCTGCAGCTCTGTCTCTGTCATCTCAGACTGGATATTTCATATTGTCTGTCTTTCTGAGGGCACCATACACACGTTATTATTTACTCCTCCATAATCCATATCCCATTTTCACAGCTGCATGTGTATAGAGCTGGCAGGAAGGATTTTGAGGATGTGTCTCCACTCACAGAGACCTGAGAGTCTCCAGTCTTTACCCACCACACAACTAGAAACCAGAGTAACTTCTTCCCAGCAGCACATTCACTGCAGCAAATGGGTTGCGTTATAGGCCAAAGTTTGCTTCCAACAGAGTTCAAAGGTCAAGATGACCAAAAAGCATATGCTGCAGCAGTGCTGGGAAGTAAAATACAAAGTGGATAAAAATGAAGAGGAAACTTATCATAACTACTGTTAATTTTCAATAGTTCTACACTTCAAGCAAAATACAAGCAGAATATGTCAGTCATGCTCTTAGAAATAGAAACAGCCACTGTATTTTCTGGCTCCTTTCTATACAGCATCAAAAGTGGTTTGGTTTTATTAGGAGAAATATATACTGCATATCCTATGCCGTGCAATATGCTCCATGACTCAGAGGGCAAGTGGTGGATTTTATTGATTCAGTTTTCACACTACTGTAACTCCATTATTGCCAGCAGAGCAATTGGAAACTGCAAGCAGATTCTAGATTGATAGATTCTGATATTTCTAATTTTCCAAACTATACAGCTAGCTTTATTTCTTTTCCTTCCTTTTTTTTTTTTTTTT
>VZRF01009368.1:1215718-1259265 GCA_013396875.1 Vireo altiloquus
TTTCCAAGCTGGCAGTCTTAAGAAAGCATTTTCAAAAGAAATCAAACTGGTATGTTTTCCTCGTGTTCTTCTATGCAAGGTTTTATAAGAGAATAAAGTGCCATTTCATCTGAGAAGATACTCCAAACTATTTTATTTTAGGATTTTTTGCCTCAATGTGTTTCATTTATTTACTTGCACTCAAGACAGACAGTAAAAGAACAAGCAGCCTGATCTTTGGACAACTCAAAAAGCCCAACTCTGCAACTACAACAACCAGTGTGACCTTCGTCTCTACCTTCAGCAGCCAACAATCACACACAAGGAAGGGGAAAAAAGCAGACTGGCCTGTGTAGAAAACAGGACTAGGTCAGGTAACACAGCCTGGTCTCAAAGCACTTGAAGATGAGTACTTGGTGAACCCTCTCAGAGGGTCTGGGACCTACCAGCTGAATTCCAGAACCGTTCCCTGTGATGCCCTGCCAGCAGCAGCAGCTGCCAGTTTCGCCAGAGGAAATTTATCCACGTTTCTGCAGCTCTGTCTCTGTCATCTCAGACTGGATATTTCATATTGTCTGTCTTTCTGAGGGCACCATACACACGTTATTATTTACTCCTCCATAATCCATATCCCATTTTCACAGCTGCATGTGTATAGAGCTGGCAGGAAGGATTTTGAGGGTGTGTCTCTGCTCACAGAGACCTGAGTGTCTCCAGTCCCACCACACCACTAGAAACCAGGGTAACTTCTTCCCAGCAGCACATTCACTGCAGCAAATGGGTTGCGTTATAGGCCAAAGTTTGCTTCCAACAGAGTTCAAAGGTCAAGATGACCAAAAAGCATATGCTGCAGCAGTGCTGGGAAGTAAAATACAAAGTGGATAAAAATGAAGAGGAAACTTATCATAACTACTGTTAATTTTCAATAGTTCTACACTTCAAGCAAAATACAAGCAGAATATGTCAGTCATGCTCTTAGAAATAGAAACAGCCACTGTATTTTCTGGCTCCTTTCTATACAGCATCAAAAGTGGTTTGGTTTTATTAGGAGAAATATATACTGCATATCCTATGCCGTGCAATATGCTCCATGACTCAGAGGGCAAGTGGTGGATTTTATTGATTCAGTTTTCACACTACTGTAACTCCATTATTGCCAGCAGAGCAATTGGAAACTGCAAGCAGATTCTAGATTGATAGATTCTGATATTTCTAATTTTCCAAACTATACAGCTAGCTTTATTTCTTTTCCTTCCTTTTTTTTTTTTTTTTAATTTGGATTTTTCTTTCTAATAAACCCACAGCTGTGGGACACCTACTCAGTGGAACTCTAGTAAAAAAGGGACAAAATTCGTTCCATTAGAGGCATTTATTGGTATTATTAGGATTTTACAACATGATAGCATAATCTGTCCTTTGCCTGAAGTAAACACTCTTAAAGGAGAGTCCACAGGGAGACTAAAACTGAAGCATTTTTTAAAGTAGGGAATACTAATCAGATATCTAGCTGGAGGAAAAAAATGTTATAACAGGAAGATACAGCAAGCAGACCACGCAACAAGCACGATACCAAGGAATCAAAATATAACTGTAGCATATACTTCAGAGCAATAAGAGGGCGAGAAGAAATCGAGGACAAACTGGCAGGAGGAAAATATGACTGTCACTATTAGGAGTTAGAGAAGAAAATCAGGACAGAAGGGTGAAGATTTGAATGCTTGCACTGAAATCATCACAGTGGGGAAGACGAGCCAGAGATTTCCCAGCTTGTGTCTCCAGGCTCTGTTACAGCTCGGGAAGAGACTGCCAGGGTTTCAAGCTACCACTCACGTTGTAATGATTGGAGGATACCTGGATTCTTATGGATCTTGTTGGAGATTATTACGGATGTGTTGCAGGACACCTAGACTGTTAATCAGCATACCTCTGCTATTCAAACAGGTCCAGCCTTTCCTGTAATCTTCTAGCTCTTTATTCTATTTTTTTTTTCTGTGTTTGTACTGGTCTTGATGCTATCAGATCCTTGTCCACAGAAACGTTAACTACACTTAAGGCTTCTATAGAAATACTTGGTAATAATGTAGGCAGTCATTTACTGAGCTCGAAAGCAGAACTGTAGCATAAAGTGCACAATAACACTGCCTATTTAGATTATGTGAGATAATAGTCTCATAAATTGTGACTGTGGTTAAAGTGATCAACGCTGACTTTCTTAACAGGCCTATTACAAGGTCAGTAATAGAGGATTAATAAAAAAATAGTGTATATAGCCTCTATTTACTTAGAAGTTAGGTTTCCCATTTAGTACTAACCAAAAAGAGAAAAAAAAAGCCATACTGTACACATACACCAGTTTCTGAAGCATTAGCAAATACCATTTAAGAAATCTTTTCATTTCTGCCTATTTTCATTTTATTAAGTTAATATGACAAAAGTAAAGGCATTTAAAGCAAAAGTATTGATCCCCGAGACTGTTTCTTTTCTCACAATCACCAAAATAAATTACGAATAACCCACCTGAAGACAACTGAAGAGAAACAACCACATTGAAATAAGACGAGATTGTCTCTGGAACCGTAAAGCTGAAGGGGTGGTATATCGTGTGCCATATCACTTGGAAGGGGTGGTATATCCTGTGCTACCTCCCTGGGGTAGACACAGGTACAACAGAAGAAAACTGAGATGAAGCTGACCTCTTGGAGGAAAGATGTGGAAACACATCTCCAAGAGTTGTGTCTCCCTTTGTTGCCTTAGTTCTTTTCTAAAGAGCTAACTGGCAATGGAAAGAATTCCTCCCTGGGATGCCTGACTGCCTGTGGCTAGCTTAAACACACTGCCTTAAGTTTAGATGCTTGTTCCAGATGAGACGATTCACACTTCCTCAGTAAATCCCAGAGCTATTTACGCTGGTTAAAAGCGGGCAAGAACACTGCCAACAAGTTCAGCTGCATGGGGTGGGGCTGATTTTCTCTGCTAACATAGGTGGGAGAGGAGGAGCAGTTCAGAGGACAATAGGCAGCAAAGGAAAAACTCCCAGATTGTTGATTAAAAAATACATATATATACTACAACTTGTGATAAATAATTATTTAGGCTTTGTTAAGTGATGATCAGGTGCAGAAAAGCACTAAGAGCAGAAAACACGTAAAAGGGGACACAGAAAAGATTTGCTTTACACCAGCCCCGAATTTGTACAGTGTGAAGCTTACCATTAATTTGATAACTCTGAAACTTTAACTAAGAATTAGTTCTTTCAGAGTAGTTTGGAAAATTCTGTAGCTCTGATTGATTTGCAAGCATTTTTCCTTTCAGTCCATGCACAGGTAATAAAGAGCACGGGGAGCATGCTGCTAATCAATCTCATCCTCAAGCCACATCAATCTTGGATTTGTATCAACCCATTTTTACCTAAGCAAAATCACTGCTTCAACGAAAAACCCAGAAGATAAATATTTGATGAGGAGTGAGGTGGTACATGAGACTTCCCTCATGACCTGGGAGAAGTCCAGAAAAATGCTCAGTAGGACAGAATAACAGCTAGAAAAAAACTTGCCAGTAAACAAACAAACAAAAAGCAACACAACAAAAAAGTCTTTTGGTAGTAAAAGCAAATTATCATATTTGCCCAAGTTCAAAGAAGGTAGAGTATCTCTAGAGATACATTTGAATTGAGCACAGCCCTATTAAAACTGATGACAACCATTATTTAAGGAGAATCAGCCTCTGTGTTTCCTAAAGGAGAGAATACCACATGATGAAATGTGCAAAAGAAAACAGAAGACAGCAGCTAAGTCCAGGCATCAAAGTCAAGTGATCTGTGTAGGGTCATAAACAGTCCAAAGAAGAAATTTCACTCTCCACGGAAGATTATTCAGAGTATCTGTAATTCAGGCTATGTCCAGGAAATATATAAGACTCCAAAGCCCTGAATTAGGCCTATAAATCAAAGCTCCAAAGTTAAGACTGTGAGTGTTGCCAAGATATTCATAGGCCCAGGCCATGTTCCTGGAGGGAAAGGTGTAACTTTCAAGGAAAAACACAGGTGTTCTACTTTCATGATCTGGCTTATCCCTACTAGATCAGGAGATTATAAATTTCATATAGTGCATTAGGAATTAAATGCCCACATGCATACTAAGAAAGAGTAATAGAGTCTTAATCTTTTTTTTTTTTTGGTTAATGAATAGGGATGAAACATTTTCACCAGCAGCAATTAGCATCCAATTTAAGGACATCACTGAACTGTCTTGCTCTTTGCAGTTGAAAAGAGATCCAACAGCAGTGAGGAATGACTGCAGATGAGTAGGTACATTAAGCCTACACACACTGTGCATCCTGAGCTGTTGCTGCTGTTTGTATTTGCTATAAACAGAAAAAAAATAAATCAAGAGAAGAGGGTCTGGTAGAAACCAAAAATGGGGAAAGTGCAGTGTGAGAGAATGTGTATTACAGTGCAAACAGAATCGAAGAGAAATCCAGAACAACCTGAGAACAGGGCACATGGAAGGGGGGACCTGAAGGCGTTCCTTTTTCACAGTATGTGAAGCAAATTTAATTACTGTAAGTTTCCATAGTAGAAAGAAATAGTATATCAAAGCCCAACAAGATATGTTGGACACTACCTGTGGGGTATTACAGGATTCAAGCATTGACCAGAACATCAAGAGTGAGGACTTTGGAGTGCAAAACAGCAACAACAACAACAAAAAAAATCCCAAAACAAACAAACAAAAACCACAAAAGAAAGAGAAAATATTAACACCTGATTAAATTAAGCAAGTGGAGTAGATGCTGAGGAATAGCTGGAAACCATGGAAAGTAAAGGGGGAAAGAAAAAGAAAAGTTGTTAGCTAGCAAGATGAAAGACAGATCTATAGACAGAGAGAGATAGACAGAAGTAAAAAAATAAAAACATCATAGAAACTGTATCTATGGCAACACTGAAATAGAAATTAGTAGACATTTTTCTGCGTTTGAAGTCTGAAGTTTGGAAGAAAATCAAGCCACCTTGCCAGCTATTTTTCTGTGGTCTGCATTATAGAAAACATGTCAGGAGACAGAAAAGAATATATCAATCAGGTCAGAAGAAGGGAAATAGAACATCCTTCTTGCTTCCCTAATAAGCTTCATTTTCTAGTCCTTATTTTCTAAACCAAGGATGCACACATTTTTTCAATAAAGTCCTTTTTTTCTAAGAGATAATGTCTAGATTTGGGGGATTCAACTTGATTTAAAAGAATATAGGTTTTCTATGAATTGTATCAATCATATTAAAAAAAAGTAATTAGTTAACCTAAAGAATATAAATGACCGATTTCTTTGATTGCCTTTTCTCTCAAAACGCACATCAGAACCAAACATTTTTATTTGAACATTGTCAAATTTGGTCTCTATAGTTTCAAAATTTGTTAGATAAATGTATGTAATTACTGACATAATTTATAATGTCTTATAAAATGCCACAATATTTTCCACTAGAATTTTATTCCTCCAATGCATTGTGCAGCTCATATTTTGGGCTTTCTCTAACCTATTATCATTCATACTTAAAAGGTAAAGCTTGATTTTCCATTGCTTTGTTCTTTGTTCAGTCATTCATACATGAGCAAGTGGGTGTGAAGTGCTGGCAGATGCGTCAGGCTGTGTTGCACTGCTTCTAACAACTACAGAAGGAGAAAGGCACTGCATACTTAACCTCACCACTTCTGTTTCAACAATTAGACACTAATATTCAAGACTCATTTATCAGGCTGTTTAACCAAAGTCATAGACTTGGAAGCTGACTGTCAGGAGTATATATTAATAGAAGGATGCTGTAATGGGATTTTTAATATATCCATTGAAAAGAAAAAAAGGTGCAAATTGTTGGTGAACTGAAAATGAGGAAAAACATAATTCCAGACAAAAAAATAAATTCGTGCCCTGAGCTTCAAAAGCTCTGAGTGGTATCTTTAGCATCACTATTATTTTAATATATTTCTGAAATAAGTACATTTCATAAAATGTCTGTTCAGATTCTAAAATGAAGTAATTCCTCACTTGGATAGCATTATTCAAAAGAACAATCTGACAGAAGCAACTCAAAAACTTCCCTGCGTGGTGAAGTACATCTCATGCACATACTCCATGCATAAATTACACTCCTGGGTCCCTCAGAGGACCCACATTGGATAAATCTGCTCTCCATCGTTCAAAGTGCTCTTTTCCAGTTCAGCTCACAGACATGCCTCCAGTGCAATATTGCCTCAGATTGTGCTGGCAGTGATGCTGATTTAAGACCTCAGGACTCACAGCATTTCTAGTACATAATTTTTAAAGCTACAAATAGTACCCCTAAAAAGGGTCAAAAAATGCTGCACCTATACACAAAAAGTGTTAAGCCTGTATTCTGAGAAACTGTAACAACCACACTAATGCTGTAATTCCAAATATTAATGTTTCAAATTTCTCTGTTATTTTAACTGAAGAACCTCTTTAAAAATTGTCTATAAATTGTAAATTCTGCAATAGAGAAGCATCTAGAAATCTGTTAGTATAAACTAAAAGCAAGTGGAAATATAGAACATAGGAAATAAAACTGTGGATACAAGGACAGTGAAGATACAATCTATAACCCTTTGAAACAAGGTAATGGAATAAGAATTCAAGATTGTAAAAACAATTAATAACCTCTATGAAATTCTGAGCATGTGGAGCATATGTCCATATAAGACACTGGAGAGGGTTTCTTCTTACTCTAGAAATTAATGCAGCTCTTGAGAGTTTTGCTTGGCTCCAGAAAAAGAGGAACTAAGAAATTACTATGCTCATTGATGTTGAGAAAATATTCAGTAGGAGAAATTATAATCCTATGATAATAGTCGTGCCTGTACATAATGTTAGCCTCAGTGTTATATGAATCCTCAGTGCAGAGACTGAAAAGAATTTAAAGCAACCGTGAATATTTTAAAAGGTGCTGTTGAAGAGAAGTACCATGCATCCTTTCCTGGGAGAAATTGCCATGTGCCTAGGTCATGTCCTCATCCCTGACCACACCACTATAGCCTCTTTAGCTGTGCTCAGCCCTCATCAGCTGATGTGCACTGAAGAAGCTGAACTGGATGTTAATGATCCATCATTCATAAATCTGCAGAGCTGACTTCAGCGCCTAATGTTCCAGGCTGGATTAAAAGACACCTCTAAACCCCTGGAATGTATTTTATGTGGAGCTTACCCTCCACTTGCCATGTAGCACAGTGAGAGTGAGTCATCATTGTGATTACGATTGTACTGTGAGCAGTGTATTCAAATGCTCTAGTTAAGCACAAATCTTAAAACAAAACCAAAACCAAACTTTCAAACCGAGTACAGCACATAATTTTCCCATAACTGTGTAAGCAGCTGTTTCCAGGGTGCTGTATCCAGTACTAGGGCCCCCAAGAACAGGAAGGACATGGACTTTGAAGTCCAGAGTAGCAAGTCCAGAGGAGGCTGTGGAGATGACCAGAGGTCTGGAGAACCTCTCCTATGAAGCTAGGCTGAGAAAGTCAGGGTTGTTCAGCCTTGAGAAGAGAAGCTCTGGGGAGACCTTTCAGAATGTTTCAGTAAATAAAGAGGCCTACAAGAAAGCTAGAGGGGACATTTTGATAAGGATGTAGTGATAGGACAAGGGGTAATGGCCTTAAACTGAAAGAGGGCAGATTCATCAGATATTAGGAAGAAATTCTTTACTGTGAGGGTGGTGAGGCACTGGCACAGGTTGTTGTGGATGCCCCAACCCTGGAAGCGTTCAAGGCCAGGTTGGATGAAGCCCTGGGCAATCTGGTCTAGTGAAAGGTGCCCCTGCCCATGGCAGAGGATTTGGACCCAGATGATCTTTAACATCACTTCTGATCAAAACAACACTGTGTTTCCATGATATCATTCTATGATTTGAGCAATTCCTATTTTTATCACACAAAGGAGGATGCATAAGTCACCAAAGAGAGACTCCTTCTCACATCATACCCTTGCACACATTTGTGTCACATGAAGTTTATGCAACAATTGCTGCAAAGATGCACAGTACAACGAGCAGCATAAAGCTTCTGCTGCTATTATTCTGTTCTGAATAATTTATCAAATGTTTAGTTGTACTTTAGAGATCTCTTTTCATAAACTCAGATAACAGCTCTAAGGGTCATGGTGTGACTTTCTCATGCTCACACTGATGAACCATTATTCATTCAACCAAGCCTACTGAGACAAATCTGAAGTGCAGCTCTAAATAGGGCAGTAAACTAAAATCAGAATTTCAGATGTTCTTCTGGGCACCTATCATTCTGCAACAAATGTGAATGAACCAATTTTTTGGTTATTTTCGCACAAGGGGGCTCTTCCTCACTCACATCACTTAGGAAGTTTAAAAAGCTGCATTTTGACAGACTTTGACTCACGTATATTGAACAATCTCCCTTTTAAAAGCAACGTTCTACAAGTAGGTTAGCTCAAAAGATGACTTCTATTTTCTCAATAAATGCTTTTGCTATGCAGGAGAGGCAAACACCAGCACATAGTCTCAGAGAGGAACTACTTACTACCCCTGTGCTGTACCTCCAAGTAGCAGGAAAATAGATCTGCTTCAGCCTAGATTACGTTCCGGTGGTGTTAACTTTGGAGCACGGGGGATTTTGTTGCTTTTCTTAAATAAATCTACGTCAATTAGTGTGCAGAAATAATATGGAGATTGGAAAAAACTGGAAGCAATATGTGGTGCTGACTTCTTGTGGATCATAGAGAGATCACAGCAAAAAGCTGGAGAAAACAATTTCTTTTTAACTTGTCTTCAATTGTAATAAACTTCATTCTAAAAGAAACTTCTGTAGATTCCCAAGAAAAATCCTTAACTTGTAAATATGAAAGAATGTAAATATAAAAAATGTTTTAGTAAAGTGATTTCCTTGACCAGTGAAAGAGTTTTGTGTGTTGTTTGTTTTAGTTCTTAGAGACTGTGCTGCAAACACACAGACACAGTCAAAACAGACAACCTCTCCAGCTAGCTAGCCTGGCTGGAGGGAAAAACTTAATATTTTTTCTTCTTGATAATATCTATATATAATAAAACCTTCTGATTTCAATCTATAAACACAAAGTAGTTTGTGAAAAGGCCCTAAAATAGGCGACATCATTTCTACAGCACTATTTCTCTACTGCTTTTTTAAGCATAAACCCAGAATATTAATAAAAATATTCAACCTGGCTGCAAAGCACCAACACTGGTAGCTGGACCCAGGACTGTAATGGTTCCTAAGGAGCTGTTACAACCTAACTATTCAGTGATCCCTAAATTAAGAAGGATTTGCATGACTAGTTTAACAACTCTGAAAATGTGGTTATAGTCCACCAAATCGCAGTACCAGAGCATCAGAGCCTCAGAGACAGAACTGTCTGCTCTGGAGTACCTCCTGTTACCAGAGAATATAATTGCTATTATCAAATCAGTGTACGACATACTAATTAATCAGTGAACTATAAAGGTAAATATTATGTCTACCTGAATCCCCATGGCCTGTATATGTAAAATTAAATTCACTACCACAACATGTGGCTGTATTGCCTTTTCAGTAGGAGGCAGATCATAGAATCATGGAATGGTTTGGGCTGGAAGGGAACTTTAAGATCATCTTATTCCAACCTCTCTGTCATGGGCAGGGACACCTCCCACTAGACCAGGCGGCTCAGAGCCACATCTAACCTGGCCTTGAACACTTCCATGGATGGGATCACCCCAGCTTTTCTGGGCAACCTGTGCCAGTGCCTCACCACCCTCACAGTGAAGACCTCCCTCTTAACATCTAACCTAAACCTACTGACCTTCACTTTGAAGGCATTCCCCCTTGTCCTGTCACTACATGCCGGTAGAAAGTTTCTCTCCATCCCTCTTGTAGGTCCCCTTTACGTACTGGAAGACTGCAATTAGGTCACCCCAAAGCCTTTTTTTCACCAGATTCTCTCAGCCTTTCCTGTAGGGGAATTGCTCCATCCCTCTAATCAACTGGGGGTCCCTCCTCTGCACTCACTCCAACAGATCAATGTTCTTCCTGTGCTGGTGACCTCAGAGCTGGATGCACTATGTGATTTTTAAAAAAAGAAAGATAGGAACTGCTTGTCGAGGCACTGAGCCCTACAAAGGCAATTTTAACACATGCTTTTTATGAAATCACTGCAAAGAGCAAATTCAGTGATTGAACTTCCATCTTCACTTTGTTAGATGGAAGAATTCAACTCTTTCAATCTACAGTCTGCACTTCTTCAGTTAAAAAGGATTTTTGACCTTGGAAAAATCTTGCTAGAGTGGCTCTTGATACAGCAGAACAATACCACTACATTAGTAACATTTACACTAATTTCAGTGGCAAAAGTGTTTGTTTACCATGAAAATAAATTAATCAGTGTGTGCACAGTACTGAAGCGTGGATTAAACCTTTGTCTGTTCATTCACAGATTTTTAGCAAAAAAAAAATACTAATTTACTCTGGTTTTTTGTTCAGATTAACTTCACCATAAATTTAATTTGTAAGTGGATATGCCATATAAAATGCTCAATCTCTGGTTCACACATGTGCTAATATAGAGGAGGGCATGGCAGGTGGAAGACAGACACTTCTACTGCCACCTCCCTGCCTTTTCCCGTGTGGCTTGCAGAAAGAAGTCTGTTCAGAAGCCAGTTAAATCCGATCAGCACCCTATTATTCACAGAGGCAATACATTGTCATCCATGTCACAACAGCAACAGGGAACAGAAAAGCTTCACTGCATTTAATACTGCCAAATACAATCACCCAAAAAACTGACAACAATCCCAGATAACTGACAATCAGTGTAATTTTCCTATTTCAACCATCTTAAAAATAGACCTTCAGCTTCGAAAATGTTCATCTTGATAGTTTTTTGAACAAGTTGTTGCAAAGATCATTTGTCCTGAACTTGTGCACATGGTACTTTTCTCTCTTCTCAGTGTTGAAAATGATCTCTGCAGTATAAAAATCTCTCTTTTTTAAAACTTCTTTGGCAATTTCAAATTGCTAGTGCAAAATGTAATTCCTAAATCAGTCTAAGAAAATCAACTTGTTTAAGCTAACCTGTTTTCTTGGTTTTATAGACAGCCCATCATTGTGCAACTTACTGCCAGAGTGTACTTACGTACATTGTAATATATACTTTTATTAATCTTATTGGAATTAAATCCACATGGTGGAAAGGACTAAAATCCACTACTTTTTTTTTTTTTTCTTTGAGTTAGCATAACTTTTCCTGATGTTTCAGTAATCTAGTACACAAAGTTGTAGTTTTCCATATTGTGCACTGCTAATTTTTCTACCTATAAATGAACTGGTAGCAGTCATAATGAAATTGGACATTATAGGGAAAGGTGTCTGTATAAAATAAAACAGGCTAGAAGATGGAATCAGTCTCAGGAGGAACGATTTTCACTCAAATGACCCTACAAGTTTGTAATGTAGGTTTTGGATAAACAGAGGGGAAAAATAACCATGCAGAGGGAAGCCTGTCAGCTGTCTTCACACATGTGAAATAATTTATAAAATCTGTTTTAGACTCTGCCTTGCTTCTTCCAAGATTCATAGATTTCATTTCTGTAAAGAGGAAATTATTGAATATTTTGTCTGCCATAACAAAAGCCCCAGAAACCTTTTTTGTCCAATTAGTTCACTCTCAGGCATACACAGGGATTTTTTTTGTCTCTTAAAGGCTCAGTAAATCCCAAAGAAATTTTGGACAGTTTTCATTTGAAGAGTCAAGCTTAGTTAGTTTTAAATGAGTTGAGAGTAATGAAAAAATATGAGAAAGTGCAAAAAGGTCAAAGAAAACTGCAGGAGTATTTCTCCTGACAGCATTATCAGAAGTGTGACCATTTCAGGACACATTAAAGAGGGAACTGAGAGAAAGGGAATGATTTGCCTAAAGTCTAATAGAAACACAGTACCTGCAACAGAATATTGTCTTTAACCTCTCAGGCTGGACTTACTCAGGAAAGAAACTATGACCATGGGCCAACACATGTCATGGGAAAATAAAGCAGACATCATCCAAAAACCTGACATGATAAATCTATGATGGCTGTGAAAAATCCTGACCTTCCCTTTGGAAATGGTCACTTTGCTATAAGAATTTCTAATGTAATTTCAGAATTTTGAAAATACTTTCTAAATCTCCTTGCAAGAGTTTATTTTGATCTTTTTAATAAAACATTTTATTTCCCAGTATTTTCTTCTTTTCTTGCCCCCCACACATGTAATATGACAAATACAGCTAGGTCTGGCTAAATTAATGATTTAAGCAAAAGGATAAAGAATTCAAAGCCCTAAACAAACAGAAACAATAAAAATATCAGAAAAGTAATAATATTTTGGATTATGTTCAATTTACTTCCATAAATATCAATTTTATATATATATATATATATATAAGGTAACTTCTGGGAATAGGGATTGGTCTAGATGATCTTCAGAGGTCCCACGGGGATCAAGATGACAAAGAACAAATGAAAACAATAATGTTCCACAATTATAGGATGAAAAGACTGAAAAATAAATTATGGAAAAATAAGAGAGGACAACATGATCCTACTTGGAAGGACTCATTAAATTTTCCTGTAATATTTTTTTCATATCTCCAGAAATGCATATTGCCCTGAAACAACTAAATCATCAATGTGAGTTGTAGAATTTTATTCTTGTTTGGATAATTGACACAGACAAAAAACATCTTAGATTATGCATAATCTTGTGGTTTGCAGCACCACAGCAATTGCAAAATCAACACTGGGCCATATACAATTGAACCAAATAAGCCTAAGGAGGCAGTTAGAAAAACTGTGGAAAAGACTGATTTCAGTTTGCATTTTTATTTTAAATTTTTATTCTTATGGCACCCAACACAATTTCCTTTTGCTGGATGCTGTACCAAAATATAGAAAAAGAGACAACTCTTAGCTCATTTTATATGACTGAGGGAAATGCACATTTGCCTTTTGCAAATACCCTTACTTGACCTATATTCTCTATGAGGGGACACTCTGGGAATGAAGATAAAATTGAGCTCGGGATTTGAAGCCCAACATTTTCAACTGCACAGAAAATATTTTCTTTCAAATTCAACCTTTCTTAAAGCTATGCTTAGAACCTGCAAGTGTACATAATTGCAGCTTGATTCTGCTAGAGCATCTGAAGATCTGTCCCACTGCTTTACTTATCTATGTTTATCATAAAGGAAGGGGCCAGAATATCTGCTTATGTCTTTAAAAGGTGCCTATGCTGCCTTCCTCCTGAGTTTTAAGTCTTAAAGTGCAGACAGAGAAAGATCAATAGGATGTGATGACACCTTAACAAAAGCAGAATGTAAGCAAAGACAACTCCATGGCAGTGGTGACCTTGGAACTCATATGCTGATTTAAGTTAGTTATGTGTGTTTGTTTTTAAGGCAAATAGCAAACTTACTGCTTACAAAATTTTTTCACAGGCTCTAAGGGGGTATCCCAACTGGTAGAATGGCAAAACAATAAAAGATTCATTGCACTTTTTAATAAAATATTTGGTCCAAAACTCTACAGAGGAGAGTTGAAATGACAGCAGTCGCTATATTATATTCTTCCACCATGCTGCTGTCAGCAAAGGTGCTCTAAAGCCTGAAAAACATTTCCTCCCACAGAGATGCCCAGATTTTACAGTATATTTTCCAGTTAAATTTTTGCCAGTAAAGGCAGAAACAAGATTAAAAATTACAATTCACTTCAGAATTGTTTTTAGGTTTTCACATATGTACTCTGAAAGTGTGGTTTACATTTTTGACATCAGCATAAAGAAACCCTGAGATAATGTTGCTGCACTATTTTTAAATTAGATCTAAATCAATAAAGACTTTCCTTTTTTACTTTTTCATCATGACACTGTGGAATACGGAATTGTAAAAATTGCCTGGATATTATCTAACCTTATCTTTTTCTGTAAGATTAAATTCAGCATGGAGGGCAAGAATGAAAGTTGCAGTTCTTTCA
Source organism: Vireo altiloquus (assembly GCA_013396875.1). Taxonomy (NCBI): domain Eukaryota; kingdom Metazoa; phylum Chordata; class Aves; order Passeriformes; family Vireonidae; genus Vireo; species Vireo altiloquus. The sequence goes on from VZRF01009368.1 coordinate 1,229,730, forward strand.
CTTAACATTTATGTCTTAGTTTGAGATTTTAGAATATTGTGTTTATTAGATGACATGATATCTTTGTGCTTTCAGTATTTCTGCCACTTGGGTTTCACAAAAAGGATGATTCCAAAATAAGTAAAGAATCGTGTTTGAACAGCTCCTAATGAAGCTTCTCAATGCGGAACATGGATATAGCACACACCCAAAGTGTGACGGCAGGAACGAGAGTGATACTTGAGTAAAAGCAGCCTTTTCAGTTATCAGTTACAACTGAAGTCTGCACTTATTTCCTCGCTGGGAAGAAAAGGTAATTTGTGAATCATTCCTTTTGCCTGGCATTTCAGGAGTGATCCAGTAGGGAATAGAAGGGAGATCAGAAATTATCATCTTGGAAAAAATCCTGCTGGTCCGTTGGGCAGAAGACTTACAGGAAGGGCACTCCATTTGGGGTTTTTTAAGCCTCTCATTACATCAATGACACTTTTCATTTTTACCAGGAAGGTGATTTGTTACCAGGACCTGACTCAGGCAGCCCTGGACCATGTGAGGCAGAGGATTCCCAGTGCAGTTCCCTGCTCAACCAGACAGTGCATTCCACGCCAGCTGGCCCTCCCTGTCCTCCAGCTTTTCCTGCAGTGACATCCAGACACTTCCCTCATTGTCACCATAGGTCACTGCAATTTACACCTGCAATAAAACCACACTGTCCTGCAAACACCGCGAGTGATGTGAAGTCCTCCTCGCTCACTGTGTTTGTATTCGATTTGTCTCCCAAAGGATCTGGGCTCCATAACTCCAGCCATAATTTATGCATGTCCAGAGAAGTTAGAGTACTGTCCCCTCCAAAAAATTGATTTGTGTCCTGATAATTACAGGAAATTAAAACTTTTAGGCTATGATACAACTGGAAACAGGAGAGCTATTGAGAAGCTCTAGCTATAATTTCAGTCTCATCCAGATAGCTTTGCTGACATCACATATACTAAGACAGACCTCCTTTAACAAATAAAAGGATTTTTTAATTTGTTTTTTTAAGCTGACATTGAAAATGAAAATTATATCCCAGAATCTACAGAATGGGTAAATCTTGTGGACATTGCTATGCATATCATTATGGCTGTATTATCTTTTTTCCCCCAATTGCCTAAACATACATCAGCCATGTCTCAAATCCAGGTTAACTACCAATTCAAGTTCAAAAACATAAAATTTACTGTTTGACGCGTGGGTCAGATTAGCACAAAGCCAACTTTGCCACTTAGGTTTCCATAGAGAGAAAAACTTACTGTTGAAATGTTCTGCAGGGAAATGAAGAATTTTTTCATTATTAAGAGCACTTGTCAAGGACTCTGTTTTAATCTGCTACACCTTGAATGTTCAGTTTTTGTTTCAATCTAGACTTTAGGGAAATAATTAAGTTTGTTTGTATTCCACTTCTCTATCGCTACCTCTACAAGGAACCCAGTATTAAGTCCAAATTCCAGTCAAAATATCACACCATCAGAACCCAGCAACGAGGTGTGCTCGGAATATTTTGAACAAATTGAAAATTCACATTAATTGCGAGAAAATTTTCAGACTTGAGGCTGTACCGTTCATAATTTTGTGTCAATTCAATGAATAGTATCAGTTGGGGAAAAAAAAAAGATGATTATTTTACTGGGTTTAAAGAGTTGGGAAAGGTTAGACAAAAGGGTCAAGCTGAATATGAAACACTTCATATTGATGTGAAAAAAACCTTACACTGATACCAAAAATATTTGGTGAGGTTTTCTGCCTAATTGGTCATTCCAAAAATTTCTGTTCCATTTAATGTTAACCATGCCCCTCACTTCCTCATGTCACTTCTGCTTGCTCAAGAACTCTTTCAGTTCTATCGTGCTAGTGAGAATTTTCAGGTCAGCACAAGGAACCCATAGGATCACCTGGGGAAAATACTCAAAGCAGATCTAAACTATTCAGAGGCTAAACGTAAGAATTAGCTGAAAGATAAAAAAAATCAAAACAATGAATACATGACAAAACACAATGCAGACAAACATAGCAAAGATACTGCTGCCACATAAAAAGCTGACATATTTATGCCAGAAAATAATGCATTTCTTTCCATGTATACACATACATGCAAGAGAAGCAAATTACAGGTAGAAATACGCAAGTACACCAGCAACATTGATTTCCAATAGAATCAAGTCACTTGAAATGAGCAGACGGGAAGGAAATAAATCCCTGCTTTTCACAATCAGTTAATCCTTAGTAAATTCATTAATTTTAAAAAAGGAAAAGAATTACATGCAGAATTATGTATCTTAAATGGCAGTGGTGTTTCCTGAACAGACCAGTTACTGTTAGTGCTCACTATGGTAAGAGACCATTAGAAATTAATTTTTGAATTAAAAACTAGAAGGCAGCTTTGCAAGACGATTGAACAAGGTAATTTCTAACAAGGACAGAATGTTTCCTGTATTTGTTCCAATAAAATAACAGCTTTTCTCTTGGCTGTTTCAGATTTATAAAGAGCAGGATGAATTTTCCTGCGTACATATAAAGTACTGGCATTTTGATGAGGTAATGGGAAATTCAAATTCACCCAATACACTGTCTGAATATTTCTTCCTCCACTTCTTTTTTCTCAATTAAATATTCATGTTGCACTTAATTGCTCAATTTGCCCAAAGTGTAATAAACAATTGAAGAAGCCATTGAGTGCCACATAACAAATACATTACTTAGCATGATATGATAAGAAATTACTGGCCCAATTAGTGACACAGATCCTTTAATGCAAGGTAAGAAAAAAAAGGGATCCCTAATGAAAATAAGGTACTCTGCAAAGACAAAACACAATCTGTATGTATCGTATACTTTGAAGTCTAGGAGTGCCTCCTGGGAAAACTGAAAATAAGGCAGTAAGCAAGTTACTGATTAAAGCCATTTACTTCCATGACATTTTGTGGCTGTGTATTGCCAGGGTGTGTTAGGAAGATAGAGCATTATCAGCTGTCCAGGGAGAGAGTTGTTTGAAAAACTTAGAAAATATTGCAGGGATTATAATGTAAACTACAGTTTTTCCCCATAAAATGTTGTTCCTGGTGTGAGTAATCTCTTGGTTTACATGCACCATGATTGCTGTTCCTTATCCACTCCGCAGAATCAAAGGGAGCTTTGAGGGACACTCTCCTGTGATGTGCCGAGTATATCTAACATCCAGAAGAGTCCCTCGGAGTTAAAAGCATTTGACTTTTCCCAGAAGACACCCAGTACCTCACAGAATCAGACTCAAAGGGAAAAAGTAAAAGATCCAGTAAAAACAAGGAGGGAAAAAAAAAAAGAAAGCTTACTTGAAAGGAAAGTGTGGCTGGAAGGTCCAAGAGCTATAAATCAGAGCAATTAAATTCAGTGGCAATGCTTCTCTCACTTAAAAGGAAATGGCAAGAACTACAGTGCCTTGAATGGCAGTTTTGCTGCTGTGGTGTAAAATTTGAAATGCATTTCACAGTCAGCTTTTTAAAGATACTGCTATGTGCACTAAAATCCACAAAATATGGAACTTCAGTTTTGCCCAGCATCTGAGTATTTATAAGGTCTTTCTTTATGGTAACTCTCCTCTGGCCTGAGAAAGGGGAACAGTAAATCATCTGCTTCAGATTATCTCTAGTCTTTTATTAAGCCACTTGAGGGATATTTCTATGGTTTGGAGTTCAGCTACTAATAAGGACAAAGTAAATGAGGACAGTACTAAATATTAGTACATCCTGAGACTGTCACCTTCACACTGTAGAAAAGCCCTTTAATGCAGGAAGCTGCCAGTGTAGAATTTCTTGGTAACTGGATTTAAGAAGAACTACTCTTCTGATGAGCAAAACCCAGTCCTATGAGCTGCTCTGGATGGATCTCCATTTAGGACAGATCTCCAAGATACCTGTAGCAATGACAGACTGCACTCACAGATGTTTCTAGAATAAGCCAAACACATAAACGCAATTCAAATTTTACTTCACAAGTTCTATCTTCACTCTGGTAGCTTTTGCAAGCTTTCTCTGCAGAAAGAGGTAGAGAGAGAAGAAAACAAGCAAAGCTTTGGGAAGTCACTTTTGTTGCAGTTAACTACCACTCCACTTTACTACTCTTGCCCAGATTATAAGCCCGTTAATTTTGAAATTTTTTAAAAGTACAGTGTTTAGCAGGTAAGTTGGAAAAAATAAGTCTGCTTATGATACTCGCATTTATTTTACACCAGCATAATTTCACTGACTAGACAGTTATGACACCAGGTTCACTTCAGAAGAAAATCTCTTTCTAGCTCTTGTTTGGCTTTCTGAAGGTCTGATCCTCTATAATTGTATATAGTACTCAATTTTAAGGAATCTGTTATAAACGCCGCTGTTATTTGCAGGTAATTAAATCAATATATCAATTTACTCTGACTTCATTAGAAAAGGAAAACTACCCATCCCGCTGCCTAACTCAGCAGTAGCAGAAAAGCACAGAAACACCTTGAGTTGGAAAGCAAAACTAAAACATATCTGTAAATTATCCTGTTAACACAGATCATCCTTGTAACTCAAGCAAAGAGCACACAAAGCAAATATGTAGTGAGTGCACAATGTAAACACATCACATATGCTTAATAACAATGAGATTTCACTGGCACAGAAAGCATTTGAAGCATGCTGAGAAAACAAAGGGTGTCCCACGAGCCAGGCTTTGCAAAGGAAACAAGAACCCAAGAAATTTTCCTTGGAAAAGTGGCGAGTTATGGCTAGAGGCATATATCTTCCCCACAGATCATCCTTTTCTCCTGTCATTAATCAATAGGAGAAGAAAACAGAAAAAGGGGGGTGAACAGGATGAGGAAATCTTCACACTATCACACAAGTGAATAGAAAACTGTAGGAAACTTAATTTCACATGGTTATATAGCTACATAGGGAGATTTGGGAAGTTGGTGTGTGCTACACTGAATTTTTTAGGTAATACATTCTTCTACATTTTAAAGTAGGTTAATTAGAGCAAGATGAAAGAATAAATTCATGTCTGTTAGTCTCCATTCTTTTTCTATATATATTTTCTATATATACCTACATGCTTCACGTATGTCTGCTCATTTCAGACCAATAAAGTGCATGTAAGGCAGATTTTTCAATTTCTTGGTTGCTATGTCTGCCCAATACTTCCTTGCAAACTGGGAACCACTTCAGATTTGTTAGAAACTTACTTTTTACTTTCTTATAATATATAATTTGGTTTTATAGATATTGTATTTCTTGTTATGCTGCTAGAACCCCTGTACTGTTATTCCAAAGAACACCTTCAGAGGTTTTCATGACACATCTGACTTTTTTATGTACAGAAGTACTTTCCCCACTTTGGAAAGCAGGACCAATATTTCAACCTGAGAGACCTACATTTATGCACATTCATCATCTCAGAGAACAAAGACCCTAAAAGTTACTCTTAAGATATTTCAGCTGTGATATGGTTTACACATGTCAATTGAAACACAGAAATAATATATTTGTATGTTAACCAGGAAACATAGCTTAGTTTTAGTGATAACTACTATACCACTACTAATAATAGTCACTTCTACAGGAAAGAGAATGAGTAGCTGTCATTCTCTCTTATTTTGTATGCAGTTCATCTTCATCAAGACAGAAAATGGTCTGATTATATTTAATTACAAATCCACTGTACAAATAAAACCACATATTCTAAATATTAACCTTGTTAAACAGCATGAGAAAAATAATAAACAAAGCCACTAAGAAAAAAGCCCAGAAGTGAGAAAAATAATAATATCATGCCATTAAAAACCCTGAGCTACAGTACATTTAGGAAAATTAATTTATGTGGAGATGGCTTACACATTTTTGAACAGCACCTGCTCAAAATGCAAAGGCACAAGGGTACTTTATATTTATCAAACGACTTCATGCAATATTACTGTATCATACATTTAATTAGCAAACTCTGTGCAACAGATTTAATGATATACAGTAACTCCACACTCACATCCAGTCTTGTGCAGGATTTAAGGGTCTACCAAACAAACCACACAAAATTTCCAAGATTTTTGGGGGTTTTTTGTTTTTTTTTTGGTTTTTTTTTTTACCTTAATAAAAGAGAAATACACCGCTCTGCCTCCTAGAAAAAGACAACACACCAAAACTACAAAACCAGGGGCTTTTGGTAATATTGATTAAGACAAAATTAATTTAAAAATCACAACATACTCCCTTCTTCTTTATGTCAAACTTCCATCTGTATCCTTTTATTCTTGGTAGGGTAGAAGAAGGACAGTAGCAGGAAGGAAGAGGATGCCATAGATCATGAGTGATGCTAAATGAAGAGTGTTGCTGGCATATTTAAAAATATTTTAAAGCTTGAAGGTTCTCCTTCTTTCAAACTCTAAAAGATTGCAGGCTGCTTTTACCCACAATCTATTACATTAATTCTAGGGAGGACTCAGCCACCAATTCCTAAGCCATGAGTGTGAATATCTATTCAAATATATCAGCCTGATAAGGTTTTCATTCAAGATAAGAGGAAGTTTGTTAGATCCAAGGCCATGGTAAAGACTAAAATGAAGAACATTTCAGATATATGATGTGTGCTGTTCAAACTCTACTCCTATAGAACAAGCAGAAGATTTTGGAGTGAATGAGACTCCTCAATAACAGCTAATCCTAATACTGCACTGAAATAGTTGGACCAGCAGACTTCTGTTAATTGAGATCCCTAATCCTTGCAACTCAGAAAGAATGTAGGTGCTCACAGTTTCCCAGGCATGACCTTCATGCTCCTGCTCCTCTAGAAACCCTCCATGTCCTTCAACTGATTTCAGTAAAAAATGACGCATTGCCATTACAGCACAGTAAGTGCTGTAATTTACTTGAACATAACTGCACATTCTTCCTGGAAGGAGGAAGAAGTTGACCCCACATTACCTATTGAGAATGTTGTGGGGTTGTTAAAATATTGAAGGAATTTTCTCTTTCTCTCTTCTTTAAGAGAATTTAAAAACATTTTCTGTTGACTTGGGTAGCTTTTAGAGTAATCGCTTCATAAAATCCTGCATCCTGTTCCCCTGCCTCGCTCCCCAACCACTTCAGACAAACTCACATACATCATCTCATTAATATATGGGTCTGTATTATAATTTGATAGCTAATTAGCATTGCCTAACTCTATTAATAATAATGATTAAGAACAAAATCATTTTATTTCCTTTGAAAAAGGCTATTTACACTTTTAGACAAAATTCTGAAAGGACATCATCATCAAGCCACCTATAGAAGTGATTTAGACACTTGGCTATATGTATTCCTGCATTATACATAAGGTGTCTCTACAGAGTTTTTTACCAGCAGTTAAAAATTCACACACCTTGTGGCATCCAGAAACCCTGCCCAGCACAGGGTGAGGCTACTGAGTCGTGCTGCTGGGCCATATAGCTTTTGATCCCTTCAGAAAGTGGGCACAGTCCACCCAAGTTTCCCATGAAGACACATCCTCTGACTCTTCAGATGACTTCAGCACTTTGGAAAACTCTATCCTGTGCCAGGACAGGTCAATGCAATGAAGCAATAAAGCAGCAAATTAAATGGGGCATCTGAAGCGTCCTTTTGAAACTGAGGGAATGAGCCTCAGCATCTCTTGGTTTCTAAGGTGGCCTCAGCTCTAATGAGGAGAGAGACTTCCTGCTGATCTTGTTGGGCAGCTGAAGGCACAGAGCTGAGAGGGAGGTTTATACATTAAAAAAAGGTAATAAAGGTAAAGAGGTATTCCTGAAGACAAGAACTGAAAACAAGAGATGGAGTAACAAAGTGAAGCAAAGAGAGAGGTGAAAAGAAGTTAGGGCTGGACAGTAGCAAACAAAAATGCAATAGGCATGAGAAAAAAAATAGGCTTTGGAAAAGGAAGCAGAAGCTGGGAGATGAAAACAGAAAGGAAATTTTTTAAAAAAAGCAGCAGTCTACTTTTAAGAGCTACTATGTTGAGATTTCTGCAGGCCATACAATAACCCCACAGAGTTGTCCTTTAGGATCTTGATCCAAAGATTATTACTTTGACTCTAATTGGCTTTGGATTAGGAAAGAGCCCAGAGTATAAATTTATTTATATCTTCATATATAATTCAGCTCTGTCTACCAACTGCAACATACACTATGTACGGAATTTAAATAGTTCTTTTTTTGAACCTGGACACTGGTATGCAAAAATGCTATTTGGCAAAGTTAGGTTTATGGTTGGACTCCACGATATTAAAGATCTTTTCCAGTCTAAATCATTATAAGGGTCTATGAAATTCTGACCCCATTTTATTGACCCTGTGCACCATTGTATCAGAAAGGCATCTCTGTCAGTTTGCATTTTGATAAACTCACCCACTTTAAAAAACTCTGATCAGGACTTAGGTCCAGCTGGTAAAACAGCCTCATGTTTCCCTAAAACACCCCAAATACTTGGCACAAATCAACCCGCTCTACAGCTGAGTACATCCACACAAGTAATGAGTGAAACACAATAGCTGAAAAAAATCACTGATAGTACAATCCTTAGTCAACATGCAGGGTATAAAAATGCTATAATGTTCTATTTATAAGCTGTGCCTCTGTTCTTACAGAATACATTAAATAGGCTGGCATCTAAATTGAGTGCCTTGGGGGAGATGCATCTCCTGAAGCATTTAGTCACCTACATTAAGAAACAAGACTTCTCCCCAGTTTAGCAACAGGTTTTATAAATGTGTGAAAATTCTTTATGGATGTATTTGTTAAAAACACGAGATCTTTTTCACACCTGTAAAAGGCATTTAATAATCCTTAGGGAGAGTTTTTCCAGTTTCAACAAGTAAGGCATTGTATTTGCTTTAAGTGGAATAGTAAACGACTCCACTTGATCTTCTTGATTTTCTTAAAAAAAAAGAAAAAAAAAAGATGCTCTTAATTAAGCCTACAGTTATTATAAATCAATGGGGTGGCATGAAAAAATACTACTTACTAATTAAAAAAAACCCTAATTGGATGCAGAATGTGGGCAGACTGATGCAGCCTATATGCAACCAATCTCTAGAGAAAAAATGTCCAGGGTAAACACTTTAAAATTAAAGCTTTTCTGTTGATTGAATGTTTATTCCACATAAATAAGCTCTCCTTGTTGATAGCTTCAATTTTTCTTAAATGCAACAATTTTAATTTTTTTTTTGTGAGCACTGCAACTGTCAAAATATTATTACACAACTCAGAGAAAATAAATGTATACTCTTTGATTGTGACCAAGATTGATTTGACCCTGATGGTGCCACTTTTGGAAACCAATTTTCTTAATCACATGGTCCTCTTTATGAAACAGCTCATTTATAGATTCTTCTCCTTTTGTAAATGGAGGCAAGGTCAGCCACTCTTTAGCACAATATATTCCATTGTGTCCATGCCTAAGACAGGAGGGCTGAAAGAAAATTCTCACTATGGAAAACACATTGTATACCCCATTTCAATAGTGCATTATACATCACCGTTTCAATATATTAAATAATCTACATGATATAGTGGTCCATATTATGTGTCATGTATTCATTCCCCTGCAGCAGTTTCAGATTCTGTTCCACAGAATAATGTAATGCCACTCTCGGTTCTTGTCCTGCATCGCTTTATTTCAGCTCATATTACTTCATTCTACATATGGTTCTTTATTATGGCAGAGTTGCAATATGTGAATCACCATAACTGTGATATCCTCTCAATATCTGTCGAGTGATAGGTCCCTCTCCTTGTGTAAAATTACAAAATGGGCAAGACAAAACGTTATGGGGTTACCGAGTGCACCTTCAGCACACATTTCCATAGCTGGGTTTTCACCTGGCTTATATGGCTCACCTTCAGAGCATGCATTCATAACGCAAAAAAGAGGTAAACTGTTGCATGTGAAGTAAATATTTTAAGAGGAACTGATGTTTGCAAGTATTCTTCAAAAGTAAGTACCAGAGCCCAGTGTTGCCATATGTTAATAAGCAGGGAATAATCTATGAAAATATATTGCATAACTAACAAGGACCTCATTAGAATTATGAGTCATGGAATATGAATTAAGTGAATGAATCTTTCGGTAGTAATACGCCTTGGGGTATTGTATGAAATACCACTTTTCCTCAGACAGGAATAATTTCTTGAGCCAGAGCTTCTTCTGGAGCCATGGTGAGCAAAGGGATGCTGAAAAAATACAATGCCTGGCAAGGACTGAAGAAAGGAGAAAAAGAGCAAAACATGGTAAACTGGAATAGAATGGACAAAGAGTCATAGAATTAAAGAATGGTTTGGGCTGAAAAAGACCTTAAAGGTCATTTAGTTCCAAATTCCCTGACATGAGAACTTGGCATGGAACCAGACCAGGTTGCTCAGGGTCTCATCCAGCCTGATCTTGAGCACTTCCAGGGATAAGGCATCCACAGCTTCTCTGGGCAGCCTGTTCCAGTGCTTCACCACCCTCACAGTAAATCTAGCCTAAATTTCTGTCTTTCAGTTTGAACCCATTACTCCTGGTCCTATCACTACAGTTCTTGATGAAGAGTCCATCTCCAGTTTCCTTGCAGGACTCCTTCAAAAACTGGAAGGCTCCTATGGGGTCTCCATGAAATTAGACTTTTATTCATCCACCTAATTATGATAAACGGTTTTTGACTCAAAGTCTCCCCCATTCAAGTGGGGGAATGTTTAGTGACTTAACACAGTAATTTTTTTGTAGATTTGCAGATGGAATAAAAAAGGGAACCTAAGAACTTTTGTATTCCTTTCCCAATCTTTATTTCCCAACTCCTGCCTGGTGAAAATTTCTATAAATGCTTGATAAAGAAAAGGCTGAATGTAGTGCCTTCTAAACCCAAACTCCTCTGCAAATATAAATGGGATTTCAGCATAAAATAAAGCTTTGCAACTCTCAGTCTTCCAAGTCAATCTATTTTGTTCTCAGCAAGAGCAGAGATTAATTAAACTAGCTAGAGTTGTCCATTTTGGTAAACTTCATTTGGAAAAAAACCCTGTTATTAGCTTTAGATACTTGTAATTAAAAGTTTAAGAGATGATCAAAGACAAAGGGCATTTCTCAGATCCTTCAGTTTTTAAAAAATTTACTAAGTCTTTGATTAACACACATTTAAAGGAAAATGATTAATCTCAGTCAAGACACTGTCAATCTTAAGCTAATTCCCATTTCTACTAACACTTATACATGACAAAACCGACTGTACCAAAAAGCCAAAAGCGGCTGGACTAGCAATTAAATAGCTGCACCAGCTTTGCTAAGGTGGCTCATGCATTTCACATCCCAGTTCCTTCAAAAAATTATCTAATCAGGTTTGCAGACAAGAATTGTTACTAAAAACACAAACCACCACTCAACCAGAGCCATAGTTCCACAATAGGTCAATAGATAGTATTTATACAGGAAAACCATAAAAGAACATGCATAATTTATATCTTTTAGTTGGTGTATTTTGAACCAACAAGACTGACTATTTCACAAATCTGTGCATGTCCTTCTGTGCACGTGCTTAATTCATGGGTTTTAAGGGAGCTGGTTCTAAGATACAACCAAAAAAGAAAAAAAAAGGTTCATCTTCCTGTGTTTTGTAAAGCTGTTTTATAAAACTGTTCTCCAATTAACTGATGGAGATATCCAAAACAAGTAGCAAATACTTTTACTAGAAGTTACCACAGAAGTTTTTCTTCCTGACACAAGGAGCCTCTAAGACTGGTTTGCCTTCTGAAAGCTCTCCTCACTATTTAGGCATGGCTAACACTAAGTGGTATTGTCATGACATTGAGATGGGACATGGAGAAGTACAAAAGAAATCCATAACATTAAAAATTCTGTCATTTTATATTCTGTGTAATGTCCCTATTTTTCCCTTACTGCCATCATGACTAGTGCTAAAAGGTACTGAACTATTTCACTATAAAATACAAATTCAAATATTCTCATATTTTCATAGCACACAATCATATACTCCTCTATTTTCTTTTACAAAATAGCTAGCCTGGTTTTTGCAGTGATAGTTGGCCATAGACCTGAGGATATTACCTCTATCACCTACCATTTAATCTAAAAACGGAGGTGGAAAATGTTGGTGGAGAAAAAGGGACAAAGAAAAGAGACCATTCCAGTTACTTTTGAAGTAAGAAAGGTTAGAAGGAGGAAACCTGCAGTTTCAGCAGGTCTGGGACCTGATATTTGGGAGCAAATGAGGCACCTGAGAAGAAACAGCAAGAACTTCTCTCTGAAGAGGTCAGGCTTCCTGCTCTCCAGACTAAGCACAGGAGCAAAAATGGATCACATATAATCCTCTTTGCCACTCTGTCATGCCAAATATGCAACTCTGAGTATTAAAGAATCATTTAAACACAGGAATCTGGTATATTTCAAAGTAATAAATCATTTACTATAGGGAAATTTATTTTAAAACTTGCACATACTGTGCTCTGGTAGTCATACAGCTCCAGCTCTTGTTACATGAGTGCAGACTTAGATTGCAAACATCAAGTACCAATTCCAGTTAGTCAGGTACCAGTTCCAGAATTTGTGTTCCAAAAATTAATTTCATCTAAAAAGTACCTAAAAAGAATTTATGATTTTTGATGTCACAGCTATAGCTTAAGACAAGATTGCATCTGCAGAGAAAAGATGAGATTGCAACCGCAGTGGAAAAAAACAATGCAGAGAAATTCAGAGAAAGCACAGGAGGAATGTCACGCATTTTATAAGATCCTGGGGACAATTTCCACCTGTCTGGGTGAAGCTGAGGCACTAGAGGATCTGCCATGTTCCCAACAGGTCAAGTGGACTGTGCTGCACAGGGTTCACCTCATACACTCAGGGCAGATTCTTACCCCGCAGTTATCTCACCTCTGATTCATATGGCCTGAACCCTTCTCCAGGGACTGAAGGATGGAACAGCTTTTGATGAAACTATCAGAGATCTGAGGCTGAAGCAGCAGCAGGGCACTCAGTAGCTTTTCAGGCAGCAGCCATGAGTGGATGGTACAGTCTTAACCACATCTATTCATGTCCCTTTCAGGATTTACTGCACCTGGATCTAAGTCATATCACCTCACTGAATATCACCTACACCTTAGCATAAGCTCAGTGAGAAAGAATCCTCTCTAAAGCCTTAATATGTGCAGAAAACACCTGTGTTTATGAAAAACAATGGTTCTCACCAGAGTACAGCATTATCTGCTACCATAAGGAAATCCATCAAAAATTATTATCTAGTTTAGGACAAAGCAGCCTTTTATAGACCGTAAGCGTAACTGGAACACACATAACTTATTCCAATTAGCTGGAAGTCCTGACATAGCAGGTGGCAGCAGCGCATCCATTACTATAATGTGGAAAATATATGGTGCATGGCAACAGGCAGTTGTATTTGTCTTGATTATGGAACCTGGAAACAGCACTTCCTATCCTATCTGCTGTGGAAAAATCATTTTTTCTGACCCTCAAATGGAAACAAGCCTTTAACAACGTACACAAGTGACACTTTCATGTTTCTTCTGCTAAATGAATATCAGGGCTGTGAGTCTTCTATGGACACTTAAACACCCATTACAAGAGAATTTGATTGTGAACATGAAGTAGAAAAAAGTCAAAAAGAATTTTAGGTTATACAGGCACTTAGACATCTCCCAACTAGAGGAAGGAGGATGAAAAGATCCTTCTTACCACAGAGCACAAGGCAACTATAGCACATGCACTAATAGCACACGTGAAATTATAAACCATTGTCTCCCTTCTGGAAACAGTAATTATTTGTCATTATTGCTCTGAACCCATGCTGCAATTACGGGTTTCCCTCTAGTCAATTCAGCCATAGGAGAGCTGGATCCAAACTCAGCCTCTCTTCTCAAACATGCCTGAGTATCAATGGAAATTATATGACACAGCAGCTACTTCTCATTCCCACCACAGATGCCTAAAATATGAGAGATCAAACATGACTAACCAGATTAATGTTTTACTATATTCTATTGCTAGAAAAGAAAAAAAAAAAAATCTTGTTGCAACTAGAAATGAGAGAGTCCTCCACAGTCAAACAAGACATTAAAATCTCTGAAGAAATAATAGCCTGATGCTGTTGCTGACCTTTGGCTTTGCCATGTGTTAAAGCAGCAGATGACACTGTTGCAAATGCCTGATCTAGGAGCAATACATTTAAAGCCCTTTTTAAATAATAATTACAAAATATTATTCCTTATCCATTCATTCATGAAATATTTTATTCAGGATTGTTACCAGCCCTACAGGAGGCAGAGAGGAATTTTTTATTTACCAATGAGGAGCTTGAGAACAATTGGCAATTAAACTAACTCCCCACTCCTGCCCTGGTCAAATACGCCATGTGAATACAGTCATGCAATTACTTGGGACACAAAGAAAGCTGAAATCACACCTCTATATACAAGGGCAGCTTTTGAGATAAGTCACACGTAAAAAAAATCTAATTATTAAGGATACAGTAGATCAGAACCTGGTTCATTAAACATTTCAGTGGAATTTCTATCTTATCAATCTTAATAATACCTTATTGTCTTAATGCTTGCAATGTGTGCTGGTTTTGCCTGGGATAGAATCCAATTTCTTCCTAGTACTTAGTATAGGGCTGTGTTTTGGATTTGTACTGGCAACAGTGTTGGTATTCAGGGGTGTTTTAGTTATTGCTGAGCAGGGCTAACACAGAGTTGAGGCCTTTTTGGTTTCTCATCCTCGTGCAGTGGGATGCACGAGGAGCTGGGAAGGGCCACAGCTGGGACAGCTGACCCCAAATGACCAATGGGACATTCCATACCCTGTGGCATCACAGTCAGCATATAAAACTGGGAGAAGCAGGAAGAAGAAGGGGGCATTTGGAGTGATGGTGTTCATCTTCCCGGGTCACTGTTACCTGGGATGGAGCCCAGCTGCCCTGGCGATGGCTGAAGACCTGACTCTCCATGGGAAGGGGTGAAGAAATTCCTTGGCCTGCTTTGCTTGCATGCATGACTTTTGCTTTACTTTTCAAACCATCTTTATCTCAAACAATGAGTTTTGCCACTTTAACTCTCCTGATTCTCTCCCTCACGCCACTGGTGGTGGTGAGTGAGTGTGGGTGGGCCTCGCTTGGGGCCTGGGGTTGAACTGTGACATGATTCTTATTAAAAAGGAAAATGAACACACACAAACACATCAATATACACACACACAGGCATGACTGAAGACTAGTCTGCTTCAAAAAGCCCACAGTTTTGAGGCCAGCACAGGTTGCCAAAGGTGACAGGTGAAGACAGCTGAAGGTTTATAACACAACCAAGGAACTGGGATAATGAAACTGGGGTATAAAATCTGGTATGTCCACACAATCCCATGGACAGCCTGCCTCTTCTGCAGACTCTGCTCTCCTTCAAGGCTTCCAACTTATCATATTTCCAACTTTCAACTACACCTGAAAATGACTGATTTGGCCCTTATGTAGGTGTATTTTCAGAAAAGCATATTTCGTAGGAGGCAAAGCATTACTTTTTTTTCTCAATAAAGAATTATTGGTAAAAGGAAAGCAAAAATTATAACTGTTTTTCATTCAAAGTCATCTTCTCTGATAGGGACTGGATAAAAGACCAAAAATTCTAAGTACAATCATTTTATTTCACATGCATGAATTAGTATATGGGACAGCTAAATGCCAACTGGTATCATCATCATGCCTACGAAGTTAAAACACAGTGCTTTCTTATTCCTTCAGTGTTTTGTTATTCTTACTAACCATTTGTAGGGGAAATTTTAATTCTGAAAGCAAAAGTGGTCTGTCAAAATTACTTTGTTATAAGAAATTTTAAAAGAAGAGACAGGAAATGCTCATGCATATTGTTCATTTAAAGAAAAAAAGAAAGACAATGTTGCAGAAGATAAGAAAAATTATGCATAAGTAGAGGTCCATGCTAACTTTTAGCAAGGCTTTAGCCTGTTGTTTTCATTTATATTTAAAATACAAAGACATTTTAATTAAATTAGCATTTATATAGAGAGTTCTTAAATTAATGGAACATTTGAAAAATAGCCAGCATATAAAATGACATCCTTTAAATTGCTAAAATACCTGGATAATATTTCAGCACGTGTAACTTTCACTTCAGGGATCACTCATTTGGCTGTCTGGGCAACAGCATTTACCCTATACAATTTTTATCACTAAAGACTCTATTGCTACATAAGATTACCAGGAACATAAAACAAGCAGCAGTGAAGGCCCTTTGTCTGCTTTCCTAAGTTTAACAGGACGGTCCATATCCTGTGAGGCATTAGCTTCGCTCCCCAGCTACCAGCCTTGATGCTGGTCAGGCTGGAAGGAGAGCTGTAGCTCACTGACAGACCAGTAATGTTCTACTGGTTCTGGAGTCTGTGGCAATGAAAAAGGAAAGTTTTATCTACTGGTCCGATCACACCTTTGTTTGGATAACCCTCACTGGCATTTGAAGAGTCCTGCTTCTTCAACAGGTCTGCCAGCACAAATGCTTTAAGAAGCAATGTAGATACCAAACCAAACTGGCAACTTTCCTGGAAGGTGTGGTCATGAAACACTGCAAAATACAGCTTGCAGTTATCTCTGTTAGGAGAGGATCTGACCTAGGGCTTTCTGGCACTAATACTAGACCACAGTCAGCATCTTCCCTCTGTATCTCCAGGTACAGACACATCTCAGGGCCAGGCCTGATGAAAAGACCTGGAAGCCATGGCTTGGCAGCACCTTGAGCTGGTGGGAACATGGCTCATCCAATCACTATGAACACAGGAGATAGGAACTTCATACAACATTAAAGTTTACCCATATTTCAATTTTTATTTTCAGAATATCTGAGTAGTGATGTCAGAGAGAGTTTATAATTCAAATTTTCACTGCATTAGTGAATCTGTCAGTCTGTGTATATTGAAATTACACCTAAAACAAGTTTACTGGCCAAAACACGACAGTTTGAATCAGCAACAGTGTGTGCCAGTGATGACACTACCTAAAGGCCCAAATCTGAAATATAAAGAACAAGTAGGGAACTAGAGAGTCCTCTTCTCTCAAATCTGCTACAATCTTGGATTCCACTTCTTAGAAAATTATTAATTTAATACAATTTATCCAATAATTAAAATTGCAAATCTGCAAGGTAAATGTTCTACGGGGTCTTTGGCTGACAGACTGAGTGCAAAAGAAAACATCGAGGCAGTGATTTAGAATTAAGATAGAATGGCTGAACATGGCAATACATCCCGACTTCTTGAAAAGGGTTATCTATAAATATTAGATATACACCACTACATTTTAACTACTATACCTTCATTGTGCATGTTTAATTCCTTGACAATTATGCAGTATAGCTCAGAATATTTGGATGGATGTCTCTGCTGAAATCAAAACCAAGAAACCTTTTATATATTGCTAAGTACTGTCCAAGAATATTTAATGGGCTATGATGAAGATGTAACCAGGGTATATCTAAGGTAATGGAATAAGCTGTCCTCTAGCTCTGTTTATTAGGAAATACATCATTATTAAATCTTAATCCATTCCATAAGAAAATAAGCAAAGGAGGAATAACTGCAGCAAGACGAATAGCCTTATTAGAAGAAGATCTAAGAATACCTTTATTTCAAAATTGGATTAGAGGTATGACAGACTGTGCCACATAGCAAAAAAAGGTCTGTGCCATTTATCAAGGAATCTAAAATTTGATAAAATGCATGTGTGTGCAGAAGGATCGTTTCATAAACACATTTAAGTGAATATGATACAATAAATTGAGCCTATGGACATGTGCTGAATAATTATTTATGATAGCAGTAAAATGTGATGGTGGCATTTATTATTTCAGGGTTTTCACCATGACAGGTAATGAGTTTTTTTCCTTTCTAATTATGATTCAGTGCTACGTCTTTACTTTTAGTTTTTCTACTGCATATATGCACCAAACATATATTGTATGAAAAAATAACATTTTAAAAATGCCTCAACAAAATTAAAAACTTAATGTCACACTGCAAGCCTAGAGTCTGAGAAAACACCTTTCTACATCAGAGAAGACAAATTGACCTAGTACCTCCAAGAGCTACTAAAATTTCTCATTAACATTATGTTTCTATTAGGCAAGAGTAATGTTCCCTGATTTCTCATCTCTTCCTGCTATGAGTGAAGAAAGTTATAAAGATGCCAAAGAAACAAAAGGACACTGATTTGAGTTTTATGCCCAATAAACCTTGCTCTGAGGACTAAACAGACTTCATCAATGCAGAGATTTTGTAGTGGACAAGCTCCATCCAGAACATTTTGATGCATATTGTTAGTGTGCACTCCTCCATTGGACTCAGTAAAATCTGAACTTTCAGGGACAATCTTCAGCCCCATCCTCTTGCAAATCTTATTTGCAGCCCCTCCTCTCTACAGAGATCCCTCATGCCAGTGTAATGTGAAAGAAGATTTCAGTATACTGGGAACAGCTTATTAATTTTACACAGATCTTGAGCTATTTTGAAACCTACCCTGGAGAGTACTGTCAGCAGTAAAGAGTGATTATTTCCTTAGCTTTCTTGTCTTTTTCTATTCAATCCATCTGCTTGGCACAATGGGCTCATAACCTCTGACTGAAATTTCTAGATGCCGCCACAATACAAATATTAAAAACTGTAACATTCACTAACATAAGATATAAAAGACGAGCTACATGACATATTATTAAAAGAAATTATAGAACAAAAGTAAAATTATGAAGAAAAGTTACTGCTGACCTTCCCTCTGCGGCTGTTGGCTCTTCATATCTGTGAGTATCGCACATGGTAAATCAGACAGACTCATTGCAATCTAGAAATCCTTGCCCCGGTCATTGTCACAAAAAATGGCATGTGAAATCACTCTGATGAACTGCTAATTATGCTAACAGTCCTACAGTAATGAAAGCAACTAATCCTTTTCAACAAAGCTGTCTTCATTGAATGAAATCCTCACCTCATTCACATTCACTCACGGAATTGAGAGAAAATACTTTCCCTACTGATGCCAACATTCAAACATCCAGAGCAATTACATGGAGAGGGAACATTTAAATGGCAAACAGTATCTGTAAAACAAAATGACACGAAGTGAAGCCACCAGTTCAAATCTCGACTCAATGCATTATGACTGCCCTTCTCACTTAATATATCAGATATCATGAGCAACTGGAATTAAAAGACAAGCAGAGGCAACTGCCCCTCATATGGACACAAAAATGTAAGCAATGATGGGGAGTTTGGAAAGATTTGACTTATACCAAAAGACAGGCAAACCTCATCTGTGAAGGTACAAGAGCTCAAAGTTCGGTGTTCTGGCACTCACAAAGATCAGTATTTTAACCATTCTCTACATCTAAAATAATTACAATAGGTCTATAAAAATCAAAACAGAAAACTGTGGAGTTACTCCCTGGGGAGGGGGTGAGGGAAACACAGAAATTTTCACAGAGAGATTATATATGTTTTTCTTAAAAAAGTTATGTTGTCTGCTCAACTCATTTTCCTTTTCTCTGTCCCCTCTCTCCTGTCTTTGCATCCCCTTTTTCTGTTTTGTTTTTTTTTTTTCCACTTGTCAGTTCTATGAATCCCACAGTGTGACCTACGCAGCAAAAGAAGGAAGAGTGGTATTTGCTCAGTAACTAGTACACTGTTTTAATGTTCCTGGATCTTAGCATTGGCACAATGCAACAGAGCGAAACAGAGACACAGAACTCGAGTCTTGCATTCCTTTCCCGTTCCAGGCTGCTCTGTGACTTATGGATAGATGCTTTTCACATTTAGGTAGGCAAAGCTGTGTGTATCCTTGGGAAAAGCCGGATGGCTGTTCATTAGCAAGCACAAGCAAAGGCAGAGCAGAATAATCTTTAACCCATGCTGTGCTGGCTTTGGTGTGACTCGCAGCAGTGAAGATAGCACTGCCCAAGGAACTGCTCACAGAGGGATGACTGAAGCCTGGCATACGCTAAGCCAGCAAGGAATCTGCTCTGAGCTGTGCCAATGGAGAGCAGAGTGTTACACACTCTGGCCATGCCCCAGATAGGGCTCGTACATCACGGGCAACTGCACAAGAGACACAGAGGGAATTTTCAGGTGGCCAATCTGGCCACTGTGCGATTACTTTGAATCATTCAAGAGGAGATGGATGCAAAGCTGATTGACTGTGTCTCAGCTCCTCTCTGTGAAACAGGAATAACCATTCCAGACAAGCCTGTGCCAAGATAGGCAGCAGTGCTGGAGAGACACCAGTGCGTATGCAGGACAAGGGTTAATGCATGTGCCGCTTTTCCACACGGCAGAAACAGAGGTTTTTTAGCAATGTTGAACTCATTTAAGCTGCCTCATTTAGCAATAATGACTCCTCATTTTCTCCCTCTGATCCTCCTTTTCTTCTAAACTATACTGTCAATTGATTGACCCCTACAGAAGACAAAAGTACCATCACACACTGTATGCACATGTAAACTTATTCCTAGATTACATATAATTATACTTTTTTTTTAGTTTTTCTTCCATTTCAAGTAATTACATTTGGAAAACGGAAACAAGGAAGAGAGTGATTATCAAACAGCCAGCTGAGCTCAAGTTAATGGCTTGAAACAAACAAAAAATAATTGCAAAATCCTGACATATTTACTCACACCACAATTGCTATGACCAGCGTAGGATAAGTATTTCTCACATCTCCAGTAGTGACCATGTACTGAAATACTGGCATTCGTCCCTATCCCAAATGCCAGCAAAACCACTGATTTCACTGAAACCACTTTTCCAAAGTCTGTAAGTTCCCTGGCATGCAAATTTTATCCTACAAGAACAATGAACAGATAAGATCTCAGGAATCTTCTGGTGAGCCACTTGTGATTTATATCAGCATCAGTAACTGCCTCTACTGATATGTAGAAAATATATCACAAGTTTTTCCCAATTTAATCACTTATGTTTGCTGACCTCAGGTTCTTTGAAGCTAAGCTTCTGCACACTTACATGAGAGCTGCGTTTTCATTTAGATAATCATAGAACTGGCAAAACCACTGTCAGCTACTACTGAAATTTAAGTGTCTGGGTTAGGCATTTATGGGCCACTGTTCTTCTTAGCAGACCAATAACTCCACTTATCTGCATGCTTAACTGCAGTTTTGCAATGTTTTGCACAGTAAGAAAGTCAAACATTTCAAAATGAGATGTTTGTTTTTGCTGTTGTTCCCGCAAAATAATGTTGCTACTATTCTTTCTTCACCAAGTTCTCCCTCTAAATGCCAGACAGTGGATTTTACTACACTTATGTCAGACAACAGCTAAAGCTGTCAGATTGTGCTGAGTGGTGAAAAGAAGCTTCATGAGCTATTGAGAGAAGATTCTACAAAAGTTAGAAACCATCATTACAAAAATGGTTCTGGCTTCAATCTTAGTGAATGACTGGGTTTCTGTCAGAAGTCAGCACAGGAAAAATGATCCTTTGTACCCTCATGCATAACACCTTCTAGCCAACAATTTCTAACCATATTGCAAGTTTCTTAGATTTAGGACTTGAAATATAAGGTCTTCTAATTTGGTAAAGCATAATGGGAGCAGTCATACTCCCACAAATTCAGTAGAATTTCCAAGAAATACAAAGTTGTTTGGAAAAACTTTCAAGCAATAAAATAACTGTAGTCCCTACCCTCACCTTCGCTTGCCCATGTAATGTTCTATTTAGCCTCATCTGAGATAAAAGATTATTTAGGAAGAGGACATTCACAGAATAATCAACAGCAGTATTTGAGAACTGCTCTGAATGCTGAGTTGGGGTGCATGCCCCAGGCAGATTTAAAATCCATGGCAAGGCGAACTGCAAACACAAACCAGCCTGAGAAGAGGATGAGTGGAAAGATGGGGCTTGGATGCATGCCACAGAATGTTCTGACCAACTGGGAGACCAGGATTTTAGGATGCATCCATTTAGACACAGCCAAAGGGGCTAATCTCACATCTGTTGTTTTGTCACAACTTCTAAACTCCTCTCTGTGGGCACTGACTATCCAAACCCAAAATAATGGCATGATTCAATCCATGCTCATATGTTTTCCATAAATATGGCAATTCATTATATTTGCTGAAAGCTCCCTCATAATCCTTGTCACATGAAATAAAGTGAACACATCCACCAACTGCATCAAACAGTTCAAAAACACACCTGTTTACATTATTATTTGCAATATTTTCTTCACAGTTCAGGTAGCATAGTTTTAGGGAGTGGGACCAGTGGTAGAAGTGTTGTGTGCTTGAGACACATCGCATCTGACAGAGGCAAAACCAGTCAGGCCATGCAGTGGAATTTTTGGGCTTGACCTCCAGAAAATCAAATCAGGCCTGGGTCAAAAACTAGAAACAGTGTCTTCTGCAGCACTCACTTCCTTCATATCTCTTCATCTCCACTGGTCAGTCAGGAAGAGCCATGCAATTTGTCCCCATCTCCTCTCCACCTACTTCCCATCTCCTCTCCACCTACTTCTAGATCTGCTGTCACTGAGAAACACAACCAACTCCAATGACTCAGCAATGCAAACATGGATTAAGACTATATCTTCTCCAAGATGGATTTTAGTTCAAGGTAGAGAAACTTTGTCATGTTTTTTTGAAATTTCTCCAAGTATAGTTATTCTCTGTTCTTCTTTATTTTATAAATGCAGATGAGCTGAATTAATTAAGTAAATTAGAGAAGCCCTAACTCAGTTGCAGATATGCAGGGATAAAAGAATACATTTAGAAAGCAGTCAAGTTGCTTTAGAAGCTTGTTGGCATTTCTTTGCATGTACAGCTGCAGTAAAAGAGAGCTAAAGAAAGAGGTAACATTGCTAACATTTTGGAGTAGTTGTCCAAGGCCATCCCCTGCAAAGGCTCCCAAACACCAAAAGAACCTGAGTAATTCTTCTGTTGTTGAGTCTCTGTCTCTCCATGTTTGAGCAGCAAGCCCTTCAGGATATACCTAGCTATGGATTTTAAAGGAAGATTTGTCCTTGTGCTACTTACAGTTCAAATATGTGGAACAAACAAAAAACCAAACAAAACAACAACAACAACAAAACCCAGCAAAAAACTGTGTACATTCCTCATCCCTCCAGGTAAACCCTTCTGCAGCCTTCTGGGACTAAGGATCCAAATACCATTTACTTATTTTATATGCACACTTTCTTTGTCAACCAAGCCCAAGAAAAAAAAGCTTTTTGACTCTTAGGCTACCTACAGTGATTAAGCCAGTCATACCCTTAATCTAGGCTATTTTTGTGGATTTGACCAATTTAGTGCTTTCAGAAATTCAGAATTATTTTTCTACAGTGATTCAGTAATCATGGGCTCCTCTGCTTGGCATTCTCCCTACCACCTTATCCCAGTCCTACAGAGTGACAACCAACAGTACTATTTCTTCCCTCCTCCTTTCCCACTTTATTTTACTGGCTCATTTTTCAGTCAATTAAGGGGAAAGGGAATAATTAATTCTGTTGTTCTGACCGATTGCATCTGTGGTTAATGAATATTGTCACTGAGCAGTTTTTTAACATTTTCAACTCTTACAGAAACGCTCTCTTTTTCAACTCACCACTATGGACCATTTTCATATTATCAGGGAACAACGGTGATATGTAAGAGCATGCACATGCTTGTGCACAAATGTATATAAAGTCATGAGAAAGAGGCAAGGGAAGCCCTTCCAGACATCCATGTACCTATTTGGAAGGAAAATAGTATCTAAATGATGATAAGTACATGGCCTCTCTATGTTTGTTGCTTTTAATTTTATGGAACAGTGTATTATTTATAATAAACCAACTTTCATCAAATTAGACTATTCCATTCTCCTTATAATCACAGTTACATTCACAAGTCAGCTTATTATCACAGCAAGATCTATCAGCTATGCCTACACTGTATTTACAAACTAGAAAGGAAGTTGTTAGCTTAGAAAAATGCATTACAGATACTGCTATAGACATGAGGACATCAAACTTAATCACAGAGAGATAAATTAACTGTGTCTGAGGAAAGACAAGAAAGAGGTCAGCAATGTCATCTTGATTACTCAGAAAGGTTAAGAGCTACTGCAAACTTTGACCAAGGAAAGACAAAAGATAAACTTCAGTGAACTACACGACGTGATCCATTGAAATCACAATAATCAAGGCTATTATCCTATGGTTAACCATGGTAATGACTATCTGGGTGAGAAAGGGTAGAAAATATTAGGACTGCAGAATTGGTTGTGCTCATATCACACTGGGCATAGTAGTTTTGTCTACAGAGTTCTCCCTTGGAGTAAAATGAAGAGACAGAAGGAAATTTCCCTTAAAGCCAAGTCAACTTTTCTCTATCAGAAAAAAATCCATCTTTGAAAATTAGAAACAGCAGGAAGTACACAGCATTGAAGGCTAAATTAATTTCTTCTGATAACTTATTTCAAACAGTATTTGATTAAAAGACAATAGAACATGCTTTAAATCTAAAAAAACATGGTTACCACAGGCTGAGGAAAAGTGGTGTTGCTGATAAGTGACAACAATGTTGTTATTTATTTAGCTCTTGTAAAGGCACCCCAGTCAATCAATAGCTATGCATGTACCAAGGCAGTGGGACTTGTATAAAGATGCTTATCAGAAATCCATGGGCAGCATTCCACTTTTGATTACAGTGCTGTAGACTGTCCCGAATCCTGCTGAAGACTGTGTGCCTCCTTGACAAGCCATATTGACAGAAATAACAATATAGAAACCCCAGTTCCTAATATGCATATCCAACTGCACAGCCAATTAACCACTATGCTGACTGAAATTGCTTTGTTATTCATTCCATTCCAACTGATGTTAATACTTTGGCAGCTGATGGGGATAATAACTGATGGAGCATATTGGAAATTTTGAAAGGGGCTATAAAATTTATATAATTTAAAGACATTGAGAAAGATGCTATGCTTTACAGTCTTAAAACATGAAAATGTCTCAGTTGTGTGTAACAAGTACTCAGAGCAGGAGAACTAGCATGTATTTGAAAATCTCTGAATGAAAAGGAGGCATTTAAAAAGATTGCGATATACAAACAGGTTTGAAAAAACATTTTAAAAGGCAATTATAAGACGAAAATGAGACTTTTTCACCTCTTACCTCTAACATCACACTGAGTAACAATGCTTGAACATCTGGAAACATTTACATTTGATGTTTTAATTAAAATAGAACTCTTTTCTGCAACATAAGCACATTGTAACTGAAAAATGTAATTTCATTTACCCTAATCCCTAAAACTATTTGGTTTATTATCTTTATATACCTAAAGAGCAATTCCAGTATATTTAACAAAAAATAGTAAAAGGACATAAAATCATTTTTACCTACACTAATAAACTGGGGCTTTCTTACAAAAATAAAATGTTTTCTATACATCATAGGGACATCTTTCAAAGTTGTTTGGGTCACATATTTCACAATGGCGGTATAAATTATTTCACTGCAGTGTTGCAATTCTGGTCCTGCAGTTCTTACTTGGTGAAAACTCCTATGGAGTTCAACAAGTATCTTCCCTGAACAAGGGCTCCCTGACCAGGCTGCTGTTGGGTACTCCAGCAAGACTGAGCTGGCGACTCTGCTGCACAAGTCTCTCCACATGGACATCACGTGGGTGAATCCAGTGCATGTGAGCTCCTCCAGCAATGAAGCAGAAGCAGAGCCTGGAAGAAGCTGGCCTAGCTCAGGAGTGGGAGATCAATACACAATGTCCCTGCTGCCACATCATGCTCTGGATGGAAAACACTGGAGGATGTGCTGTGGTAGCACACCATCCTCAGCTGTCAGCTCCAAAACATGCCAACTTGTATTCCTCAAAACTCTCCTTTTCCACAAACCCTTCTTCCTGCTCAGGAACTTTTCTGCTGAAGCTCACCCTCTTAAATCCCTCTAGTGTTCCACTACAAAGGTCCCTAGCACCTACTCAAACTACCACTTTCTTAAGATCTGCTCCCAGAACCCCATTCTCTCTACTTCAGACTGCCTCTGCTCCTCCTAAACCCCTGGCCCACGTGTTAGTCCTAAGCCTCATCAAGTCAAGTCTCTTCTGGCACAGAGTTAACTCAGGCCTTTAAGTGCACAAGCCCTACTTGACACAGAACTCAGCTCTTCCTGTTCTGTCTGTGAGCATGTGGGTCCTATTCCCAACCCCATTTTTTGCCTTTTCTTTCCAAGCACACGCACATACCAACATGCAGATTTTGTCATTTACCTCCTGGCTCCTATTCCCACAAATTAAAAAAAAAAAAAAGCAGAATCAGTTTGTATTTAGCTTCAACAAGATCTTGAGTGCGCAGAAAGAAGAAACAATCAGAAGTGGACACACTGTACTTGTCATCTGATAACTGAATTGTGAGGCCTTAAAAGACTAGACAGTAAAGAAGTGTTTGCAGGAAGGCAGGAGTGAATGCGGATGATGACAGCCATCCATATGGCTATGCTTTTAACATATTCAACACGCAATTTTCCCTTCACATGGTGATCCATCATGTTCCTGGATTCTTAAAGAAACAGCTTTTCTTCATTTAAAGTTATTAAGGAAGTTGCAATCTCTTTCCTTTTATATGGATTTTGCCATGGACCATCCCTGCTTCTGAAATCTAGAGTATGAACTATTTTATCTGCTTAAAAAAACCTCCAAAAAACAGACTTCATAGTAGATACAGCTATAACAAAAGCAATAGTCACCTTCTTAAATGGATCAAGTAGATATAGACATAAATCATCAAATAAACCACATGCTAAGAGGGACCACTGGTTAGGACTGAGCCGTGTATGATTTATATTTGTGAACATTAGTCTCTCTCTTACTTCTCTGTGCTTCTCTTTACATTAGTGATGTCATGACCCACAGAATTATTTTCTTATTCATTCCTGTGGTTAAACTTTCAAATCTTTCAGCAATCTTTCACCTGAGTTTAATGAGTCAGAAAGCAAAATCGAAAAATCATTTGATCAAGCTCAAAAGATGTTTAATTTTAACTTTTAGTGTATTAAAAGACTGTGTGCTGAACTATTTTTTGTCTAATATGGTGAGCTAATTGCTTAGTTGGAATTCTGTTTATTTCTCTGTGAGGCACAACACTGTCCACTAATACTGTCCACATGAGATCATACTGCTAAGCAAAATCCCAGCAAAACTACCTGATGAGAACGTTAACAGCAAGATTGTGGTTTGGTTTTTTAAGAGAAATGGAAGAAATCCAACCATGCTGGGCTTTTGGCTTTGCTTATGCTACTAGCTAAAATTAAGTTGGCTCAAGGAAAACTGAAAGATTAGAAAAATTAAACCCAAGAGGATGGGGGTGTCAGGACTAGCCAGTGCCAGAGGAAAAGGGGAAGAGCAGGAATGTCTGAGGACTGTGGTGACGTTTACTGAGTGCCTGAACAAAGTGATCATTTCTCCTTCCTTTCACACTTCTAATTCACAATATTAGAGAGCAATGCTTCCATTTGGGATCGACTAATTGACCTGCCCTAAAAGCTCTTTTCCACTTTTAGCAGGTATGATGTCACAAAAAAGCTGACAAAGTAACAAAAAAAAGCTGCTATGAGGTCACCATAAAACTGCAATTTTTTTTATATTCAACCGTATTAGACTAGAACAAAATAACTGCAAAACTGAATGGAGCTGATGCTGAAGGATACAAGCCTGAGAAGCAAATTCTCACCTGTCTAGGTCAGCAGGGGCTAGGGACACTGGAGAGTAGGAGGTAAGGAACAAGCACACACACACACCTTCTCTCTCTCACCCAGTTCCCTCTGACTGATGCTTAGAGATGCAGTGTTGTGCTCCACAGGAACTCTGTCCAACACTGCTCAGCCTGAGACAGATATGCCTCCGTCAGGCTTGCAGAAGCAAATGGGAACACCTCTCTGAAGAATTAATAATGAAAGGAATTAAATGTTTTAAAATGCTGTCATATAGCAGAATTTCTCACAAACACAGGAAAGCAAAGGCACTTTTTATCCAGTAAACATTCTGAAATGCCACCTTATGACAGAGAACACCTTTCTTTCCATAAAAGCAGCTACTTAACTTCTGGAGAGGCTCCTGGGCTTCCCTATGAAGTCCTTAAGTGGAAGCTCCACCTCTTCATATTTCATTTTCTTTTAAAAGATATTTCTTCTGAGAAAGCTGCCTTTTTACACATCACCCTTTGACTGGGTCCAAGGTAATGTTTTCAAAAATTGGCAAAAGATGTGATTTTAAAATGCTTTCTAAGGAATCGTAGCTGGTACCTCTACAACGATGTTTCTTTTCCCCTCATCCTCTTAGTCTTCCCTCAAATTGATAGCAAGCCCCTACACAATATCCTCATATGGGCAGAAATTGAGAGAATAATAAGCATGTACATGTATATGCACACACAGACATCTTTAATTCCCCCCTTTAGCACATATACTACAGAACATGCAGCATTCTCAATCTTGCACCACCTCAAGTGCACTACAGGGAAGAGTGGTGGCCTGAATTTCTCAATGGTTTTTTTTTTTTTTAATTAGACCAGTCATAGAACTTTTTAAAAAATAACAAAATGCTTAAGAATAGGCATTTCTGCTCACTTCATCTTTTCTAGCAGTTATGTATCAAGGAATATTTAGCATACAGTGGGAATTTCAGGTAAACAATGCTACCATTTCCACCAATACCAGCATTGTTAATCACTGGAAAAAATCCAATAATTTCTAACTACCTCATGCCTGCAACTAGGTCATATTGCACAGAGAAGCAAAGGTTAAGCAGAAGATCTGGTTCTTACTTTGCAAAGCCTGTAAATGGCATCGCATGGTCGTGCAAATGAAGCAAGGCAAGATGAGAAAATGAAGAAGAATGAAGCTGTATAATCTAAACAGAAACCAACAAGGGGGTTTCTTTATCTTCTATTCCTCCCTCGGAGACAAAAGGAGTCTTTAAATCCTTAAAACACAATCCGGTGTTTCTCTTTCTTTGACAGCTCTTAGTACTACCGAACATATGTATGCACACCTATTCTGCATGTATGGGTGCGCAGGTTCTCTCAAGTCTCCGCGCAAAAAGATCTCGAGAACTGCACGGGGCTCTCCAAAGGGCACTGAAGCAGCTTCCTGTCACTTCAGAAACTAACTACCGGAGCACTGTCGTTCTTAAGCAAAATGTATTTGAACCTGGAAAGAATTTCATCTCCGTCCCTTTGCTGCCCGCTACAGTGGACATCGCTTCCCTCCCTCAGTGCCTCAGCGCTTACCGCTCCCCCGATCCCCAGCATAACGAGCTGACCTTTGCTTTAGTTCATCGACTTTCGACCAAGGTAATGAACTGGAAGCAGCGCGATCATCACCAGCGGTTTAAGCAGCGCACCGGCTCCCTCCCCGCTCCCCGGGAGCCCTGCCCTGCCTCCGCCGTGGGGGCGGCTTGCCCGGAGCGTGTGTCCCTCACTGGGGCAGGGAGAGGACCGGGTGGAGGGGCGGGGGGG
>VZRF01009368.1:1259380-1294664 GCA_013396875.1 Vireo altiloquus
CCGCCCTGCTCCCCGTCCTCCCCCCGAGCTCCGCCGCAGCCCCGGCCCGCGGGGTCCCGCAGCCCGCGGCTGACCTCTGCGGGCGGCGCGCCCCCGACCGCGCAGGGACCGAGCGGCACCCGAACCCACCGTGTCCGCCTCGCAAGGAAGCCGGTGACCTGTAGATAGCGATAGGCACTGAATGATGTTTGCTGCTGCCGTGGAAATGGTGAATGTGGTGAGCGCCCAAACTGGAGGCGCCCCACGCCACCCCAAGGAGGCCGCTGAGAGTGAGCGGGACTATCCAGAGCAGGGCCAAGCGGCCGCCGGCGCTGCTGCTGCCGCTGCTGGCGGGTCCCGGCTCCGGGCTGCCCCTGAGGAGCCCCCCCATCCTCCGGTGCGCGGCGAGCCGGCCCGCGGCGTCCTCGGGAGGAGCAGCAGCCACAGCAACGGAGGCAAACTTTGGGCAGAGGCGCTCGCACACTCGCACAACGGCGCTGGCTGCAGCTCACGGCACCAGGCGAGCCATCTCTTCCCTTTGGGAAAGCCTGTGAGGATCCTTTTCTCCAGGTCTTCTTCTACCCAAAACAATCCGAGACATAGTCAGAGAATCCAGGCAGTTCAGAGCCTTCGCAAAGAGGTGGAAGTGGGGAAAAGCCCCGCGCCCAAACAATCGTTAGTTTCAGCTTTCCCGGGGCTGGTGCTCATTAACAATACTCCACAGTTGCAAGGGCTACGAGAATGCCAAGCATTCCCCCATCCTCAGTAATCCACAGTGTAGCCAATCATGCCACATTTCTGCTAAGGAAGAAAAAAGGGGATGCCACTCCATCAGCCAGCGCTGGGAAAGCAGAGAAAAATCAAACTGCTGCTCTTCCCTCCATTCATCTCCAAACTGGTGAGCCCTCACCGAGCGAGCTCTCTCCCGGCGCGCACACACACTCACACTCGCGAACACACACTCGCACACTCGCACACGCCGCCAGACAATAATCAGGCTGCTCCGGCAATCTCAATGGTCTGGCTATTGACAGTAATACCCGAGGATGTTTTCAGGGAGAATAGTGCACCCTTATGAAAGAAGCTGGAAAAAAAAATAAAAATAAAAATAAGCATGCTTGCGAGGAGCAGGGCTATGCAAATCTGCAGTCTCCGAACAGCAAATCGCTGAGGCTTGGATGCAATGCAGAGGACGAGCCTATGTTAAAGAGGGAGGCTGAGTTCAGCTCCCACACAGTCGCGCTGCCTCTCCTCAGCCTTTCGGGAGCCGCGCACTGCCAGAACGCAGCTCGGGCGGTGTGGAGGGGACACACACACACTCAGACACACACACTCACACGCCTCTCCTCCCCACCCGCGCCGCGGAGTCAGCAGCTCGGCGGGAGCACTTCCCCTCCTCCGATAGTTCAGAGGTACCAGTGTCTTGAAAACCCACTTTCATCTTAAAAGGAACGGTTTCGGGGTCTTTTAATTGGCCTAAACTTCGCCCGTGAGATGTTTCTCTCCGTCTATTCGGGCACCGGCTGTGATTATCCGGTAATTATACACACGGCTCCGAACAAAGAGTTACGGGGGTTTGCTCCGGCACTACTCAACTACCGCACCCCGGGCGCCCACCGCAGCCGCGGCCGCAAACTGGGCTGAAAAAAAGCCTTTCTGGGCTNGGCGCCGGCAGCGCCCGCATCGCCACCCGGGTGCGGGGCCCCGCCGCGCCGCTCGCCCTACGCCTACCCCCAAAACAGGGAGGAGGGCTACCCTACACCACCACCATCATCCCCCCCCGACACANTAAAAGCCAAGGATCTGTATTTTAGGTGCCAC
This sequence comes from Vireo altiloquus, assembly GCA_013396875.1. Lineage (NCBI taxonomy): Eukaryota > Metazoa > Chordata > Aves > Passeriformes > Vireonidae > Vireo > Vireo altiloquus. Next base: position 1,261,181 of record VZRF01009368.1, read on the forward strand.
CCTATCACCCCGCGGCGGGTCCTGCGCCCCCCGGAGCCGGGCGCGGAGGCGCAGCCCCTGCAGTACCGCACCTGGGCACAGCAGGGTGTGCGAGCCGCACACTCCCGGCCCTCTTCTCTCTCTCCCTCCCCTCCCCCCCTCCCCCGCTCCCAGCCTGCCGTAGATCTTGTGCCATGCCTTCAGCAGCATGAGATCATGGGTGCGGGGTGCGGATGCGTGAAAGCGAGAGGGCGAGCGGTGGGCGTGAGAATTGGGGGTTTTTTTATATACATTTCGCGTTAATTTAAACGAAAACCGCTGCAATTTGCCGAGGCGCTAATGCCCGCGGGTGCGAAGGGGAGTCATAACCTTTGCTCGGCGGCGTAGGCTGAGGAACGAGAAAGGCGTTTCGCCCCGGCTCCGCTCAGCCCAGGGCGGATCGCTCCCCCCGGCGAGAGAAACGCCCTTCACCGCGGGGTCGTACCGGGGCCGCACACAGCGACGAAAGGAGCCCGAACCCCCCGGAGCAGCGGCGAGCAAGCGACAACTCCTGCCCTGCCCCGGGGGCGGTGCTGGTCACACCCTTGCCCACCTGGACGCTTCGCATCGCAGCCTGGCCTCACGCCCGAAGTTTTGCCAAGACGCCGAGGTAAATTATAGCAAAGCCTTAACGCAGCGAGGAAAGCAGCAGTCCCAGTGCCCAAGCCCTTTCTGCGCTCCGTGGAAGCCCGAAGGAAGTCCGCACCCGCCCCGGGCCGGGGCAGCGCCCCTGTGGGATGGGGACCACCCTGTGACACCCCCGACTCGCCAGAGGGAAAGGCAACTTAGGAGCAAGTCAGTGACTTTTCCAACCTGTCTCCAAGAGCCTTCGTGTGAAAGAAGAAACACCATTTTGCCAAACTATCAGCTTTCAACTGTCATGCACTGTCACCTCCTAAAAAAAGACAATAAATTCTCTAAGTTTCAGAGTTAGGGAAAGAAGGAAAAAAAGGAATGAAACCTTAAAGAAACGTCAGCCTGGATTCGACAGCTCACAGAAAATTAAAACTCCTGATGTATGCTTCCTGTTCATGCAAGTAATGTGTGTTAGAAATTTCATCCATAAATACCACTAGGTTTTCTATCAATCTGACTCAGGAAACAAAATATTTCAGTCCCTGGAACCAGTTTTTCATTAAACTGTTCACATGTTGCTGCCGTTTTAGAAACAGGCAGTAGTTGACTGCTCTTAATGATTCTAGACAACCTACAGACGAGGAACTTAAAATTGTTATCACTCCTCTGAAATAGGAAGCCGGTATTGCCAACCTTGTAATGATACAGTTGGCAACACAGTTGTTCAGATAAAATTTCAGTTGGCAAGTCCTGTCTAGACTAACTTTGCTCAGCTGTGCTGTTTTAAGGCCTCCATTGGGAGCTGAATTTTGCTACCTTACTGTGGGAGTTTCTCTGCCGGCATGCAGGAAAGCAGGACTCCGTCCCCACTGAGGCATTCCTTGTTAGGTGTAACCTTCCCTTCCAGCCCAAGTGCAGCTTGTTTCACTTTGGTTGAAGATACACTTTGGTGTGGATTCAGAAGGACTTTGTGTAAGCACTCTGTGTTGTTGGATATCTTCGTAGTTTGAGTACCTTAATCTAAATTCTTGCTCCATTTGCCATCTATTGTGCCAGGGAGGCCTAAAGTGCTTAAAAAACAAGGACAAATGAATAAAATGTTTAGGTACTTCCAAGGTACTTCATTTAATATTTTACTGAAGATAAAAGGGGTTTTTAAGAGCTCTACATTATTAAATATGTACTATTTATGCAGAGCACATACACAACTGCCACTAAAGTTTCTAGTTTCAATCTGTGCCTGGAGACTACTTAGAGAAGTTTTTTTTTCATCAGACAGACTATAATGGGTCACTTTTAGGTGTTACATTATGATATAAAACGCAACCTAGGGACTGTTAAATTAATGGATTGATTTGCTGCTGTGCATCCAAACCAAGAGTTGAGTGCACAAAGGCCAAATCTTCACAAAACTATTTAGGCATCTAACTCTTACTTAAGTGCCCTATTAAAGTGTGAATGGGGTGACTGCCCTCTAAGTAGGCATCCCTTTCTGGGTCTGGCAATGTGATCAGCACCTTGTGTGTAGCAGCTCTAATTTTAGCATTTCACATTTTTCTGGCTCTGTACTCTGAACCACAAACAAGAGAGGACCATCCAAGTTTCGTGGAGGAGAAAGGTGATCTAATGCAGTGCAAGGGTGAGAAATAGGAGAATTAATTTGCAGAAAATATTAAAAGATTGGAAATTGAAAGAATACCAGGAAGGTGAAGAAAGAAGTGTGTATGAAAGCAAGATGGAGACAGGAAGGCAAAGAAGGACATTTCAGGAAGTAAAATCCTCTCTTGATCAATTTTTTTGTGTGTGTTTTCAGCAATACCATTTCTTTCCAATTTGAAGCGAATCCTGGTAGTCAGATACTCATACTTTTTGCATATTTTGATTTAATGGAGGTTGTAGGTGAGTGTCGGTCTCTTTTCTCAAGTAACAAGTGATAGGACAAGAAGAAACGGCCTGAAGTCACACCAGGGAAAGTCTAGATTGGATATTTGGACAAATTTCTACAAATTTTGTCAAGCATTTGAACAGGCTGCCCAGGGAAGTGGCAAATTAATCATTCCTGGAAGTATTTCAAAGACTTCTAGAGATTTAGATTAGATATTGGGAAGAAACTCTTTACTGTGAGGGTGGTGAGACACTGGCACAGGTTGTCCAGAAAAATTGTGGGACTTCAGTTGCCCTGGAAGTGTTCAAAGCCAGATTGGATGGGACTCTGAGAAACCTCATCTAGCAGGAGATGTCCCTGCCCATGGGTTGAGAATGAGATCATCTTTAAGGTCCCTTCCAACCCAAAGCATTCCAGGATTCTATATGACCCTTAGGGACACGATACAGTGGCAGACCCGACAGTGCTGGGTTAGTGGTGATCTTAAGGGTCTCTTCCAACCTAAATGGTTACATGATTCTGTGATTCTGTTTAAAAAGTCGAACTGGGTGTTTTGGAACTTGGAGTTAGGCTTTTTAATGACAAGTATATTAAAAGCTTCTGCAAGTAAACACCATGAAAACCAGTGGTTTTAAAATACTTGCCTTTTTCACCCTCTGCTGACATAAGAGTATGAATTTTTGTTAGCTGAGGACTAACTGAAGTTGAAGTAACCTGGTTTTAATCCCCAAGGACACAGAATTGTACTCCCAACACAATCAACATGCTGGTATCAGTCTGTGAAGGTTCACTCAAAGAAGGAATAAGTGGTACGAAAGAAGGCAACAAACAAGAGTTTGTGTAAACAAACAGAAGTTCCACTGCAGGCATAGCAAATAAAGTGTGAAAATGAACTGTAGTGTTCAAGGTAGTTTTTAGTATCTCAAGAATTAGGTCAGTGAAGTTACTCCCATTTAACACTTATCCTATGCAGGTCACATTGGTAGCAAATGTGACTTTTAATCAAAGTATTTCTACCACATGATCACTGTTAATACTAGTAGGCTCCTAAATCTTCGAGCAAGAATATCCTTAACTGTCATTTCCCTGATTTCTTCTAGTGCCATTATGCTATAACACCAAATGCTCCCAAAGAGAATTTATACAAACAAAAAAGGTACTCCCATGAATATAGCTTACATTACTTCCTCCAATAAAATCGGATACTTCTTCCTGGCATGACCATATCTCTGCACAACAGCACAGATAGATCAGCTAAGATGGACAACTTTAGCAACACCAGCAAAGCTGAAGTGCAGACCATGCCTTAGGCCAGCAGAGGTTGTCAGTAAAATTCAGGGCTCCTTTTGGTTAAGTGCCACCTTATGCAACAAGGCTCCTCTGGCCACCCCTAGTTAATCCTACACTTCGTGTAGCAACATCCACTCTTAAACTCCTGAAGCTCAAGTGCTGTTCAGCAGAAAAAAAAAAAACCAAATAAACAAAAAAACAAAAACCCAACCCAAAACACCTCCACAAATCTGTATCTATATTACAGGAATATTACGTAATTAACTATGCACAGCTTTAACACACTACCAATGTTTTACATCACATGTTTTCCACACTACTAGGCTTGGGCTCCCCCTAAATTTGAAAACATGGACATTTTGTGATGACAATTAAACAGACCAGAATTTATGTTTATTCAGCCCACAGACAGAGGCTTAGGGAAGAAAACAGTCAAGCTAATGTTTCCTCTTACCACGATAAACACTGCTGAATTTAATGACCTATATACACTGTATCTCCCAGTACTTCTTTTAGTGATGTCTGATAACATTGGAGGTAGTAAATTTCTTCTTTTAAGAACAATGAATTTTAAGAGAATGCTCCTTTCAAAAGCCATTTAATTGCAATATACTGAACCAAGGCCTGTCACTCATGTTCAGTTTGTGTCCTAACCCCACATAACCTAGACCAGAAACTGTTTAAGCCAATAAACTTTGTCTTATTAACTACTTGAAGAACTGGAAGGTAAAAAATATGATTCTAGGGGGATGGATGGTGTATTTGTGCAGGAATAAAATGCACAGAAATTCAAAATTTTGTTAATGATGTAAGAAAGGGGAATTTAAAGGAAATACATTGGCTGCTTTCTCAGTAGTGTAGCTATTCTCTCTCTATGCATAGTTCAAAACAAATCCTGGTACAGTTAATAAGCCTTTCTGTCCATCCAGATAGGCTTAAATCTTCATAATAAATGTTTCTTGACTCTGTCTGTATAAAGTAATCTCTTTCTCTATATTCCTTGCTGTCAAAAACAAGCTTATTTTCATTTTGTTTCATTTCATTGAAGCCATGCACATAAGCCAGATCTTTTTAATTTAGAAACCAAGGGGCTTGTGGAGAACATTTTCCAGTGGGGAATTTTGACTCTGAAGAGAAGGTCCCTCTTGGTCTGAAACAGCCCTGGTTGGTTCATAAGTCATCAGGGTACTTTGCCAAGTTTGTCCATCCTTACTTGAGTTAGCCCTGCTTTGACCTAGCTTGAGGAAGGTGGCTCAGAATTCACTGGGGGTTGCCTTTTGCTGGCTCCCAGTGCTGAGATGCCACTTAATGTCATCTTTTCTTTTCTTTTTTTTGTTTAACTTGGCACAAAGAGTTCTAACACTTTGTGTACGTTCCTCTTTTGACTCCAACCTAAAGCCACAGGAGTTAAGGCCAAGTCCACCTGCATGTACATAGAGGCATTTCAGAGATTCATAGTCCTGCAGCAAATGGTCTGTAGCCATGTTCTCTCTGGGCTAACATCTGAGTGGTTAATTCTATGGGCAACTAGGCTGCAGAACCCACAAAAATCTCTCTTCTCCCATTGCTGCTGCAGGAATTGGCACTGAATTGCCACGGAAAAGAGAGCCCTGGTACAGCTTGAATGCTACTGATTTGAACTCCTCAGCAAATACTCCAGTGAGGGACGAAAAACAAGCCGCCACAAAAATAGGTTGTAAATTAGTCATCAAGAAGTTTGATGACAAATGCTAATAACAGAACCTAGTATTGTGCTCTTTTGTATCCAGTACAAGCACATGAAGCATATGCAAAGCCTATTTGTTGATAAAGGCCTCCAGAAATAGGAAAAGTGTGTGTATTACAGAGTTGTTTGCAGTCCTTGATATTGTTTACCATGCACAATAACTGAGATATCAAATGCCATGTCGAGGAAAGCTCACAATAGGCTTATAGTGGAACAGCCACAGAATGGGGAAATTGAGTTTAAAGACATTGCAAGGCAAAGTTGATTGTTTTGTTTTTGTTTTTTTTTTTTTTTTTTCTTTTTTTGTTTTTTTTTTTTTTTTTGTTGGAAGCTCACTGGAAGCCAAGAGAGCCCTAAATGATGTTTGTGGGGCACCTAAAGTCATGAGTGCATTTTTAAGCAGGTTACAGGACTTCTAAGATATCACTCATTATGGGTCATATACAATATATATGTGAGGGAGTCACAATGTCCCTCACTTCTCTGGCTATGGCTGGGAAGAGGATGTACAGTGAAGTTCCCCCTCCTGTCTTCCTTGAACTTGTTAGTCCTGCTACAGTCTTGGGAAAGAAAGGGATAAGGTACAGCCATCTACTCTTTGTCCAGTGCAATACATTGCTTTAGACTCCAGACAGCAGTAGTGTTACAAGTCAGCTATAGGAAGAACTGAAACTAAAAAGCAGAGTTGCAAGAAGATGACATTAACTTTTGGCAGTCATAACTTGAAAATGTCCAAATACTTATTCAGCTTTAAGCTTCTTTCTTTCTTTCTTTTTTTCTTTCCTCCAGAAAAAGTGTCACCGTTGTGCAGAGCACATTTGTAATGCCAAGCAAATTTCCTGTAGCTGAGTTATGAACCTCTGAACATACAGGTTTAAAATGAAAATGCTGACATAATCTTAAATGTAGTGGCACAAATTCTGCCACTACAATAATCCATGTAATCTAATATATTAGCCCTAGGGGGATGGAGACTAAATTGCTGGTCCCAGACAGCCTTTCTGAGGCTCAATTCAAATTGCGTAATTATTCTACATCCTTCAAGTTTTTTAAAATACATTTCAGATGCAGTATTGTACATTCCAAAATATTTGTTCTTCAGAGATTGATTTGACTTTTTTCTCTGCTTTAAAGAGATATATGACCTCGGAGGCATGTGAAAAATCATTAATCAAGTTTAGACTGTGTAACACTCTTTTGTGTGTGAAAGACTTACTTTTTTTCTAGATTCCCTCAGTTAGGTTGCCAAGGTGATTTCCCCAGAGAGCCATGTGTTTATCTTGACAGGTGTTAGAGAGATCTGGGGAATCTCAGTGGAATTGTTACTGGTTGCTTTGAGGTACAGTAGAAAACATTAAGTCTGCAAACTAATGAACTTACCTTATTACATTCTAAATAAAATAAACCACAGAGTAAGTTGGATTAATCTACTAATGCCTTTCTAATGAAGCTTTTATTGGGCATATGGTGTGGTCTTGTTACTTTCCTCATATAGCTAGCACAAGCTAGAACTCAAAATAAAACCTACGTGCACCTCTTCTGTGACATACCAGTCTCAAAAACTTGCCATCACAATTATATTCAGGCTGCTATTTTACTGGCATAACCTCTGATTACGGTTTGCAAGACTAAATGGATTAAAAAAACCAAGAAAGCATCAGATTAAAAAAGGAAACAGGAGACAGCACTGATAGGAAAAGAGAAAATACAACTTCTACTGCTGTTCCTAGGGGAAAATTTAAAACCACAGCTGGTAACTTACAAATTACTCTCAAATCCATTCTGTGACCTGTCCTGACAATGTCAGAGAATCATTAATTAAGTACCATAACTTCCAAAGTTAAATAATCATTCCTTAGTTACAGTCCATTTGTGTTTTCCAGCACGGAGACGTAACACACTATATTTTTATAGCGCATATTAGAAGCAATAAAACAATAGGTGCTTTTAACAAAAAAGAATGAGTCTTCAGCAAGGTGAAACAAAACACCATCATTTTCAGCCGGCTATGCTTTTTGCTTCTAATTGCCATTTTCTTTCTCTCTGTATATGTACGAGATCAGAACACAAGAGAAAAACATTCCTTAGCAACATTCATTTTCTGGGAACATGCTGAATTTAGGTATAAAACCATAACAGCATCTCAAAGAATAGCAATATCTCATATACTTCAGCTTTGATATACCACTTCAAATCCTTAATCTCTTCTTTTCAGATTTTCACATAAAGTTTTACTCTGCTTCCATATTTGCAAATGTCCATTCGAGACAAAAAAATCTTTTCGTATCCAGGCTCTCCCCTCCCGGTATTTACTTCAACAACAAATTAGCAGCCAAATTTTTCTCTTTCTTTTTTCTCTTTTTATAGAGGATAAGAAAATAGATACAGTGAAAACAGAGTGAGAACACAGTTTTTCTTTCCTTCAGCACCAGCAGCCAGAAACAGTATGAAAGCAATGGATCATGAAGAAAAGCAATTTCCTACTTCAGGGATTAAGCAATACTCTCTTTTGTAATGTTAAATGAAAGTTTTAGTTAGTTTTTTTCCAAGTAATACTGATTTTTTTTTCCCCCAATGTAAATAAATAAGCACTGGAGAAGCTCCAATAGTCGCAAACATGTCACTTTCTAGCCAATCAATAACACAGATAAAACCCTTTGTGTTGTAATTCTTTCAGCAGGCCTATTGATAGGGCAAGAAAAATTAAGCTACTACAGAAGCCAAAGGTAATTAACTTAACGAGAGAGACTATCTGATAATATATCCATTCTGTCCTTTTCTTAAGGACAAATACAGGGGATTCTAATATAGAAAATAGACAGGGTTTTGGGGAAGCATTCAAGTAGGGACAACTATCTGCATTTTACTGGCACATCTCTCATCCAGTGACACTGTAATATGAATTACCTGTTGTGATGATTGATGGCTAAACAATCAGGTGAGGTACCACACCCTCCTCTAAAACATAATCCTACACTTCTCCTCAGTTGTTTGGAAAACATGGAACTTCTACACCTGCCTCTGCCACAGTTTTTCAGAATGCAGCCTTGGACAGATCACTACCAAGTGTTTGGTATTTGATGGCTAATTGGCAAGCTGGGTCAATGTTACAAGTCCCAAAGATAAAGGGTATTTGCAAGAGTAAGGCTTGGTAGAATTACACCTTTCACACCAATGCCAAAAGGTTCCAAAGGCTTTAATCTTCCAGCACTATTAAACAGAACATTGCAGGATTAAGTCTTCTCCACCCACAAGTTTGTGTCTATAAAGCTCTGACAAGAATATTCAGTGCAACTCTAAAGCCAATGCTCTGTTTAAAGCACTTTGAGATTGCTTGCTGATGGATGTCAATGTTTGTAATAATTATGGAAGCGTGGGCCTCCCTCAATTTTTATACATAGATAATGGGAATCCTGTAAATATTTGATCAACTTTGCTTAAAGGGACAATTTGTATGGGAAAACATTACCACCGTAAAGAAACTTTGTTGCCCAAGCTGGTTCTCCTTAGCATATATGCAAATAAGAGCTGCAACTATCAAGAGATTGGAAACAGAAAATAATTTTATTCATACCTGTGTTTTAGTTTTTAATGAATTACATTAAAAAAACTTCCCAGCTAAAACAAAGTGCCTGCTATATAATTAAAATGAAGAGTCACAACCAGCTTATCTTTGAAAGCAGGATGTAACAGGAAAGAAAATCCAGGACTTCTCAGCTGCAATTTTATGGCTCTATCAAAACTTGCCTAATTTTACCTATTTATTTCAGTGCATAATAAAAGATGTACTCAGAGAAAAAATGTGCAATGCATACATATTTTTAAAGGCTTAGAAAGCTAGCAGCTTTCTTTTAACACTCTTGGATCTAATTTTGTTTCTAACAAGTAAAATGAGAAGAATAGGTCCCTGAAAAGGATTATGGTCTGAAACCTGCTCTTTGAATCCTTGCACACGCTAAAGCTATCATAAATTTGAATAGAAAAGATGGGTGGTCTGCTGACCATCTTTGGTTACAGAGTTGAGCATTACTGCCCAGAAAAAGCTTATGGGTTTCATCAGGAAGGTTTCAGAAACCACTGTATTGAACCACTAGCCTATAATAGCTCTTCCACATTTCACAGGATGTCAGTTCCTGGAGCTGTTTTTCCTTTGATGCACACAAAGTACTGCCAGTAATTTCAATCAGAATTATGCCATGCACTGGAGGAAGACAATCACATAATATGAATTATCACATTTTTTCCATATCCCTGCCTCTAGCAGAACTGCTGTTTTGTTAGAGGAGTTGGTACAGTATATGCTACTGATCTGTGGCTGCTTTGTTTAAAAAAAGCTTAGTACTGGTGTAGTCCTTCTCATCCAGATATATCAAAGCACTTTATAAAGCAGCACAAGCAGTGGAACCAAGAAAAGACAGTGAAACCCTTTTCTTTTATTTTTTTTTAATTTGGTGACATGAAATGCTTTCAAATTATTTGTAGTGAAAAATAAAGGGAACACTGTGAAAATTAAAGAATCATATTGTAAAAAATTACTTCATTTTTAAAATTATGTTCTCTTTCATAATTTTTGTGGTCTTAGTTTAAAAAAATTAAAAGCTTTTTCTTTATTGCTATTTTTCAGTTGGGATTGAAAAACTCTCCTTTCAAATGCTTTCTTTTCAGAGAGACCTCTGAACCTAAGATTAGTTAATTCTTGTAACTCAAATCAGGGCACTTCACTCAATAAAACTCCTACCCTTGATGCACTTGCACTGCACGGGACAACGAGCAACAATCCTTTGGCTAAGAGTGAACATCTACGCCAAAATTCCAATCACACAAAAGTTTATGAATTAGAGCACTTGCAAGAAGAGCAATGCTTGGGTTGTCACACACTTCTGAGCTCCAAATGCACGCAGTGGTCAAAACCCACAAAGTCAGGGTTGAAGGACAGGTTGTTTCAGCAAACATCCCACTGACCTGAATGGAATTTACCCAAGTCTAAGGCCTGGGCTCTGCCTTATTGTTGAAACATTCCTGCAAAATCAATAAGAGCTATAAATTATTCGAAGCCATTTTTAATTCTCACCTACTTTGCACTAATGATCAATTTATCATTAATGCAGAAAGAGATTTAAAGCAATGTTTATGCCATTAAAATAAATATCCATTAGCTATAGAGGATATCCCACAAGTGCATTTGCTTCTGGTGGAATTCTTCCAGAACACTGGATCTTTATACAGTATAATATAATGATATTTAACTGGTAATGAGCTATTGAATTGCACAGGGGGAAATAGCTTACAACCTTAAAAACTTCTAAAGTAACTTCTCTAGTCAAGATGGGCTTCAATTATAAAACTCATATATAAAACTCGTATATGAAAAAGTTTTTTTGTCTATTAAATGCATCTCTCTTAGTTTGCATTTCTTTCATTTTTTTCATCAAAGGAGATTTATAATGTGCAAGCAATACAGTAAAGGCTCCATTCTACTAAAGAAGCTCAGAAATAAGCAGATTCACAAGATTAGTTTTCCAGAAGGAAAATTCTAATTATGCATTTCAAGAAGTTTGCTTATTCCTTTCCTGTACAGTTTGCAATGTAAATGTTGTAAATGTGACTAGCAGCAGGGAATTCCTGTGTCATTACTCAGTACAGACCAAGGTGGTAAACAACAGTAAAGATTTTGTTAATTTATCTAGACTCTCTAATTTAATCTCTCTGTATGAAAAGGACAAACGACTGTACCACTGAGGTTTTTGGTCACAGTGATGAGATCAGCAGATTATTTCATCAGTCTTTAACCACAGACATATAAACCTCATTAGGAAATTTTCTGACCTGGGTGACTATAAACACATGGAGTGAGAAAACCCAGAGCATTAACACAAACCCAGCCATTAATCTGAAATGCATATTTCTCTCCTGACAAAAAAGATTATCAGATTTCCTCTTGCTGGTGATGGGGATGACTCAAGCACTCTGAAATCAGTAAATGCCGATCGCTGATTTCTTGTGGCATAGATCTCTTGTGGTAATCAGGAGCTTCTGTTTCCCCTATCTTTTCCAGCAGATTAATCTCCAATAAAACTTTATCATATTTGTCTAATAGATATGTGGCAGGCTGAAGCGTTTGGCACTCCTTTTCCCTTCAGTTGCCTGGTTTCAGTGTGAGCCTCCGAGCTTGAACATGGTTCAGGGTGACACCGTGAGTCGACAGCTGCTCACAGCATACTGGAGTGCACAAACACAAGCAGAGCCTGCGAAAATGAGAAGCAATTCTCCCCTTCAGCTCAGCTTTAATAAACCCTCAGCAGGAATACAGGTACAAATCTGGACATTACACCCCAGGAAGACACGAGCCTATTGGGAAAAATGTGAGGAGAGCAACATGACCAGAGTCTAGGGAACATGGGCTTCAATAAAGCTTGAAAGAATTAGGCTAGAAAGGAGACAACTGAGATTGAACATGATAATAGCTTTCAAATGCATGAAAGGCTGTTTCTAAAGAATAAGGAAATCACCCATTCTCAATCACAGTGATGGACAGGACAGAAAGAAATGTGCTAAATTGCAGCAATTAAGATTAAAGGTAGATATTGCAAAAGCCTTCTCAATAGTGAGGATGGTGAGGTGCTATAAAAGATCACCCAGAAGATGGTGGAGTCCTCACTATTAAAATTACTTCAGAACAGCACAGCCTTCCTGGAACTACTCAAATATAATTTATTAGCTTTTCAGCACTGGGGCAATGTCCTGCACTCCCTTTCATCTTTAAATTCCTACGAATAGCACTCCCGCATGCAATCATTTTTGCTGGAAATTGTTAAACTGCCGAAATAAAAATATTCCCCTCTAGGCTTCTCCTTGCCCATGGTGGTACAGAAATAGGTAGGAGGAAATTTCTTATCCACACCCTTTTGTTGCCCCATGTGATGTTACTAGAGACGACAGGTCTATTTGCCTGTTTGATGCAGAAGACAACAATGAGAATAACCAACCTTATCTAGGCCAATGATAAACAAATGAATAAGAAAACGAATCTCACTGCACCATAAATTCCTCTACTGGATCACAAAACAAGACCAAATGAATTCAAGAAAGAGAAAAATGCGTCAAGCACAAAGATTTTAGATGAGGAGAAAAGAAAGGAAGTTGCACCACCCACTTGAGCTTTGGAAGAATACCCTATTTTTTTTATACATATATATATATATAAATATATATATAATCCATGTGTGTGTTTTCCAGCTTTTAACACTGACAAAAACTGTCATGGTTAGACCTTATTTCCTAAAGTTGGACCATGTTATTAACTATTACATAACATGCATGAGATACACATGTGGCCCTGCTCCTGGACTCAATAATATTCATTAAATAGTCTGTTCTCATGGGATTCAACTTCCAGTCATGCAGTTTAGCTTTGAAACTTTCAGTTAAAAGTAATTTTAATTCTTTACTGAATGAAAATGCTTTAGTGAACAATATTCTCTACACCATCCTGTAAATGATTTTACATCTCTGATTTGTTCACAGAGTTGGATACTGTGGTGTCCTATTTGAAATTTCATGGAGCCGCTTACATGTGCTAAATGAAGAAGCACCCAGTGCTCGTCCAGATTTGGACAATTGTCCAAGAATCTTTCAAAGATGAACTAAAATATGATTGAAAGAACTCACTTCAAAATGTCAGTAAAAAGCTAGAGTAAAATTTGCTTGCAATAGTTGGGAGGGAGAAAACCGTAGTGTCAACACAGCAGAGTGTTGGGGTTATGATCTATTGCTGCTGAGGAGAGGAAGAAAGAGAAGTCCCCTGCCCCTTCCCAAAATTGTGTCTCTGTAAATTTCCATGTTACATCCTTGACAAGTCTCCTAGTATTTGTAATATCTTCTTTTTCTCCCTGGTAATTTGCACTGATGTGAAGAGTGAGAGAAATCTCCAGAGCAAGTTCCTCTACTGAAAACTCCCTTTGGAGAAAGAACTTTGCCTTTTTGCTGGTATGTAAAGTATCTTAAGATTTGTCCCTCATTTATTAAATTCATTAGAGATCATCATGACTATTGAATTTCTTTTCTGCAGGAAAAGACTGACTCTCTTGTCAGTAATTCCCTGTCCACTGTTCTTCAAAGAAACAGTTTCCTTTGATCCATATTGTAACTGAAGCTCCACAACTTGAAAATAAACCTGTTGTAGCTCACTCTTCCACTGCTGATGGCTGCATTTGCAGTCAAGACCATTCCCTCAGAATATACTTTTCAAGGATGTGAATATTTTCTTACATTTTTCGCATTACCTTCCTGCTTCATAGCACTTTAATAATCTGAATACAGATTATAAAACAATTAATCTATGCTTCTATTCCAGATACTTCAGCAGGACAGTACATCTGAAAAAAATAAAGCATCTAAATAATGCAAGAATTGTGATTAAAAAAAAATGAGAACTGTTGGATAAAAACAAATCTCCTTATTACCTAACCAAATTCACAGCTGCAATGTCATACCTATCAAATTCAAGAATCAGCATCACTAGAGGAATGTGAAAAATCTATCCAACAGGACGCCATCAAAAGATCCAGGGAATATGGAAGGAGTAATGAAGAGAATATGCAGAATACAGAAAACGAGAGTGAAAAGCAGCAGGGGACCCCAAAACAGATATCCATAGTGTCTTAGAAAACTGAAGCTAGGTACATTTTACTTTCCAGACTCTAATTCTAACAACGGATCCAAGCAACTGCAGAGTACACAACAGCAAAATCTGGTAAATCACAATTATTTCTTCCCCTATGTACGTATGAAATAGATGTTTAAATTTAGTGCTGCTCTTCTTGAAAAGGAAAGTAAAGCTTTTTTCATCATATTTCAGAAAAGCTTCAGGACTGAAATGGAATATATTTCAAATGGAAAGATCAAAGTTACTGTGTTTCATCCCAGAACACACAAAGTTAAAGAAATTAATTATTTTTTCTAGAAGTGTTCTGATCCCGATCTCTTATACATAGGGAGCTTGAATTTTTGCCAAGTTGCATGAAAAACTATGCAGTTCCATTGATTCATAACTGTCCAATTATATATAATCTTTGCTTACTGCTCCTGAAGAAGGACAATTTTCATGTCATTATTTTGCTTCTGGTTTTCAGTAAGCCAAGCATCACTTGTTTCAACAGAACATCATTACGGGTTGCTTTTCTCTCCAAATACATTTTCCAGTGGATCATGTTAAAAGAAAAAAAAAAAAAAAGAAAAGATAACACAAAACCAAACGAAAAGCAAACAAACCCTTTAAAAATGACAACAAAACCACTGCCACAGCAGTACAGCTGGGATGCAAGCTTCTCTGCCTTCCTGAGAATTCATCCAGCCCGCATGGGAAATATTGACTGCTGGGCAGATTACCATAGCTATAAAAGAGAGCATGGGGAAATGAAATGGGAAGGACAAAGAGTGTGAGTGGGGTGTGTGTGTACACTTGCTCGCCTGCATGCAGGAAACAGAACAAAGAAAAAGCTCTATATTTGGGTTTATGTATCCTTTGCAACATTTCAGAGGTTAGCAACAGTCCCCAAGAAAGCTTCTGCTCATATCCTTTCCTGATTAAGGCAATAAATATTGAAGTAATCTCATATTCATGAGTAATTTACTAAATAAAAAAGCAGACATTTTTAGAAAGACTTTAGATAAACAACCATGGGCTACTTAGGATGGGCCAGGTCCCCTTTACAAAATACATGCTTTGTTGAAGCTTTCTGAAATGTCTATAGTATACTTTAAGTATCCAGACCCACTATCACTATTAACACTATGAAATTATGTTTTCAGGACCGGTATGACTTTTTTTTTTTTTNGGTTTACAGGCAACAATACTGCTAGCAGATTAAAACTGTTGGTAGGACCTGTAATTGCATCCATATGTTTCTCCTTTCCACCCTCTCTTTTCAAAGTTTTGTAAGCTTTGATTTCAGGAAAATCTCACTTGTTCTTTTACAATAACATGAAGTAGTATAAGCCACACAATTATTGCATAAACTGATGAAATTCCACAATCCTCCATGGAGAATAACATGTATGCTCTGAATGACATCTATAACTCTGAAAATGTAGGAGGGTGAAAGGCAGATGGAATAGACAAGGATCCTCTGGTCTCAGTCCAAACAACAGGAGAGCATTCTGCTTTTCGCTTGGGAAGGAAAAATCAACCCCAGTAGCTTCACAAGTTCGAAATCACAGCAAACCATTTGGTGATTATAGCCTTAAATTTACATTTGAATATGTAGCCCCTCCATGAGTCTGAGGCTTACAAATTGTGCTAAGAAATTTTCTAATAAATGCATGTGGTATTTTAATATCATGGAACAATCTGATAACTGGCTGTAGACTACTAAGGAGTTGGAGTCCAGTGATAAATGTGGTCACAATCACAAAACTAACTTTTGTTTTTCGTTCTGCAAAGCTCCTGTTACTGAATTCATCAGTGTTATTCCATCAGCAAAGCAGTGCTCTCCTCTGCTCTCTCATGAGCTACAAAGGATTGTGAATAAGCTTGGAAGGATCACGCAGGGAACAACATAACTCTCGAGTTCTGTTTTCCATCACCACCACAGGACAGCAGACTGCGCATGCAAGAGACCTGATGGAGCCATGCCAGCCAGTGCAGCGGGAGGGACAAGAAACTCTGCAGCACTTCTCAGCTGGGTTTTGGTGGAAGAGGTATTGATGGACAATCCTATCTGATGCCTTTCAGTACTTTGCACAACTTTTGGGAAGAGGAGATTCAGGCTAGAGTCACCATTTTAAGCCTGGTAGGTCTGATTTATCCTTTAAGAACATCTGTACTCAAAAATTATGTTCCTGATTCATTCCATTGGCCTATTTTTACCAAAGCTCTCTTGTGATGTTTCTGAAAAATTAGGAGCTTTCATTTGTCAGGTAAGATGGGCTTATTTGCCATTCAGTCCTTCTGTCTTTCTTGTACCTGCTCTCATTCTAATTCTCATACAGAACCAGCGACACCAGTGCTGATGATAATGACACTGGCAAACATGCATACAGAATTAAGCTAGAATGTGCTCCACACTGGCTAGAATTAGTACCAGCATCTTGGTTATTCCTCCCCAAAGGAAGGAGGGAAAAAGATTTCCCTCCCTTCTCCTCAATTAGCTTTCTTTTTTCTACTCTAAGTCAATGCAGAATATGTAGATAGAATAAAAGCAAAAGTGAAAATAAGGCTCACCTGCAATTCAATTAGTGATGCTGAAGGCTAAAATGATATAAACAGCATGTACAAATAATAAACAATAGCTCTCTTAAAAATGCATATGTTATTTCTAATGGCATTTTTCAAAGCAGTACTGTTAATTTTCGTGGTATTTGAAAATATTCAAATAATTGCAAACCAGTCAAAAACCTTATGCATTCTGAGGAAGTTTTGAATTAAGGAATCAGTGAGTTTGTATTGTAAAATATTTTACCAGATATCAACTATGAACAATAAATATCAAACAAACCAACAATAAATATCAAACCTTGGTGCTGAGGGACTTGTAATGCATATAGACAAAGAGGAAGACTAAGCAGTTAATAATTTCTTATACCTGTGCTTGTTTTAAAAGGTAATATGAAGGTATTTCTCTTGGGTTCCATTCCCTCCAAGCCAGACACACAAATTTTAATGAGCCACTTCAGGGAGCTGATACTGAATAACTGAAAAACCTGACAGACAACAGATACAAACTCAAGTGCTTAAAAAGCCAAAACAATGGGTCAAGTCTAATCTGTACCTATGTGAATTAGGGTTTAGAGATCGAGTGTGATTTGGTTTAGGGCAACAATGGAAGCCATATCACTGCTGTTGAAAGGAAGATATCCAGGAGGATACATTTATCTGCCTACGGCACCAGATAACCGGAACAGGAGCGGCGCAGTTTGACTCAGTCTGCGTCAGAGAGGTGAAATGCATCCTTTCATCAGCCAACCAGCCTGTTAGAACCCTTGGAGGAATTACTCGGGAAAAGATGAGGGCTGCTGTAGCCACTTCCTTTTACACTTTCTCCCCAGACTGGTGCAGGTGTTGCAAAGTCCTGGTTTGACTGTGTAGGTTCTCCCTAATCAGGCCAACTTCGAGTATCCCAACAACCTGTTGGAAAGACTATCATGAAATATCTCTAATCAGCAGTACCCCCCCTTTGAAGCAGCATTTCCCTCTGCAGCCATATGGAATTTAGGCCTATTTTCTTTTGCTGCAAATAGATCTGAACAAATAATAGACTTGTTGGCTCTTTTCCAAAGCCAAAAGAAATAGTTGTGGTTTCTCTAAACCCTTTTTTTTCCTAGTCGAATTAAAACACTTGGTATTTTATGATTTTAGATTTTCTTGCACCTTAAAGGTTTCAAAAACTCTGCTTTAGAAAGAAGTTTTTTGAAAATTGTGGTTTAAAAGATGGATATTGCATTATTTGAGCTGATGTGACTTAAACACATCTGCACAAACAAATGAATTGTTTCAGCTGGGAGGAACTCTAACTCCTCTCTTCACCTGGTAGACTTTCCAGACTTTCTAAGCACTAGATGTATATTCTGGAGTTCACATGGCCAACTGGAGTTCTGTAGAGTAGGTTGGACCTTTGATGGTTCACATTTATTTGTGAAGATTTGTTCCTTTATTGTCTTTGATGATATAACCAACCACACTAATTTTGGATATACTTGTAGGTAAGCATGGTGTTTGACCATCTGTTGCAGTGTCTATAAAAAGACTTGTACTTGTACAATGCATTTAAATTCCAATAAATAAAGTTGAAGAACTAAGAATATGCCTGAAAAGGAATTTTCCTATGAGTTCAAAACTTTACTCATATAAACAGACACACTGTTTTGAAAGTGGTTTGTGTGTAACATGCTGCACATTCGGTGATTGTTGCACAGTATGTGTGATATTCCAGTGTACCTGATATTGCTCTTCTCCTCTCCCCCTGCATTATATGTTCTCGTCTACTTTTATGACCTTTTCTCTTTTGGTTTAGATATATCCTGCTGATGTTGTTGATAGCATAGTGCAAGACAATGGTGACCACCAATTTAGAATAAAGAATTGGTTAACTAGGTTGTGTTGTAAAACTATGAAACAAACAAACCCCAAACCCATTTTTTACTGCTTTTGATTTTACTTCTGTAAGTAAATCCAGAAAATTACTTAGGGAGAGAAAAAATCAGGGTAAGGAGCTAATTATTTTGTATTATTCTTTTGCATGGAAAAATAGTACTAGTCAAAATAGACTATGGATAAATCCTCCCACAATTAAGCACTAAAACACTACAGGAAGCAGAGTTATCAAGAATTATATCACTAAACCCTTCGAAAGCATGAGTATTTTTGTCATTGTGTGCCATTATTTCACATTAACCATGATGAAGTTTCCTTTCATTCATGAAGGATAAGAGAATTGTTTTAAAACCTTTATTTTAAGTCATTTGAAAAACTATATTAAACTGCCATGAAATATTATTTTACAATACTTGAATTGATTCCACTCACAGAGAGATCTATGCTAGTCACCACTGACCTATTTTTATTATTTATATATATATATATATATATTAGCTAGTTGTTCAGTTTTGTTTGTTTGTGGGGGTTTTTAACAGGGATTCCTTAATTTTAACATTCAAAGCTGAAAGAACAAGTGCTTAAATAGACTGGTAGGTGACCTTGTACTGTCCCTTTTCTGTTTTTCATCAGAAACAGCTATCAGTAGAAACTTGGAAGAAGACAATAACAGAAAGTTTGGAAGCTTACAAAAGCTTATGAAAGCTTATGAAAGTAGCAAATAAGACAGCGGATACAAGTAAAGAAACACAGCAAAACCTGGGGCATCCCAGAATACATCAGAGAGCCTTCAGGACAGGAGAAAGATAGAGACTTGGAAATGATTAATGTAGAGTGAGCTGAAGGGATCTAAAACTGTGTCTACTCAGATAGTTTAACCTGCTCTTGAATTCTAAAATATTCCTTGACATACCTTCAGTTTGCTCATGGAAGTATCTTGTGTAATTAAGGCCTGGGTTCCGGAGCCTGAGCTTTGCTTTCCTGGGGATATTGGGTAAATGCCTAAGACCAGAGGCTTAGTGCTCCCCACAGAGCTTTTTATAAGTGACAGTGATTCAAGCTCCGAGCAGAAGTATCTACTAATCACAATGTATCAGCATGAAACTCCATTCCAGAAATCAAACTCATGTTAAAAATAATCAAAACAAAACACAACCCCACCTCCCACCAACTACTAATTACCCATTCCCTTAGCAACTCTGATCCACCTGTTACTAATATTTAACACTAGATGCATTTCCACACCACAATGATTCTCTTAATGCTTTATTTTGATGGTGTTTTCTCCTTATCTACCTCTTCAAACTTAAAAACATGAAGACTTTGTTTCCTTTTAAAAAAGAATAAATGGTCTTACTCCAGTTAGTAACTTGCAAACCATTTCCTTTCCTGGCATATAAATTTTCAGAGAGTTATTAGAAGTACTGGGAGCCTCTTGGTGACATTATTTTCTCTGAGAGGACAGAGCAAGAGACAGTCAAGAATGCCTTATAAAAACAAAGCATGTAGCAAGGCTCAGGAACAATAGTGCATTTTTATAGGTACAGTATAAATGTAAAATAATCATCGGACTCATTGCTTGAAGGGATTAGAAAGCTGATGGTGCGTAATTATAAAGAAGATATTCTACTCAGCAGCACTTAATTGTCTGCTCTTAATGCTGCCCAATGCTTGTGGTACAACACTTCTGATCCAGGTCTGCTCTGCAGAAGCCTAAAAGTAAGACAAAATTGCAAGGACAAGCTGAAAATTTAGCAAGTTTATAAATAGAAATCAAGTTTGGGAGGTATAGAGCTTATGCATATAGAAAGCCAAGCCACTGAAAGGTGAGGTTTAGGAACTTCACACCTCGATGAATCTAGCAGTAATAGCAAAAAAACAAACATTAGAAGAGAAGTTATTTGGTATCTGGAAAAATAAAATTAGAAGGTAATCTCAAGAGTATTAACAAGGATGATTTTGTTTGCATGATATCGTAATACTTTAAAAGCTCCAGAACAACTCATTCTAAAAAGCATCAAAAATGCATTTCAGAGCTAAGTTGTCACAATTAATGACATCGTATTTTCTGTGTGGTTGCCAGTGCTTATTTAAGTTGCCTCTGATCTGAATGCTCCCAAGAAATTTCCCTGGTTACACTTGGAACTTTGAGAGTTCGACAACGACAGCTTGAAAAAATGGGAAAGGTAAGTCTGTTAAGTTAAATAAACTAGAAAAATGATTTCTTTTAGAGTTTGTCACTCAATAGCAACTTAGAAATTGATGGTTAATTCTATTATAAGTTACAGAATCTTGATTTTGACCGTTGAGCTTCCAAAAGGATCTTTATAGGAATCCAAGAGACCCCGTACTTTAGAAAGAAGTAACAATAACTGGCAGTAATTTGTAAAATGGCACATTTTCTCTACTGTTTGATTTACCTCATTGTACTAATCACTACCCTTCTGTGCAACTGGGAGACAGACAGACAAAGAAACTGCTTCATTTGGAAATAGATTTGTTATAATTAAAAAAAAAAAAAATCACTGAGCAATTGACTTGCTCTTTTTACATGTAAACATCTCTGCAGATTAATTTCTGTTTCTACTTAATGAAGCAGGTTATTAAACTTGCTTATCAATTTTTTAAATACTTGTCATCTTTGATAATCTTAGAGGTGTTTCTCTTTCAAGCTAAAAAATTAGTTGATAAACTAATTACAGATTTCAGAAGTCAAATGATCATGAAAAATGGTTATAATGAGTGGTAATAAGTTAAAAATTCATACCTTTTTTTATAGCACTAGAGATCAGGGCAAACCTATATACATTTCAAAATAAAAATGCTAATCATACATGTCAACTTACAGCCATAATCTTTCTATATAGGTTTAGATTAGATGCTAGAAGAAAAATCATTACTGTGAGGGTGGTGAGGCACTGGCACAGGTTGCTCAGGGAAGCTGTAGATGTCCCATCCCTGGGAGTGTTCAAGGCTGGGCTGGATGGGGTTCTGGGCAACCTGGTTTAGTGAAAGGTTTCCCTTCCCACAGGTGATCACAATGATCTCCAAGATCCCTTCCAACACAAACCATTCTATGATTCTATGACAAAGGAACAGCCAGACTAGCACTGAAGGCACTGAAGACTGTAAAAATAAAACACAAACCTAATTAGCTCACCAAAGAAGTTTTCCAGGGACAATGAGTGCAATAGATTTGTAATCAGCCTTAGTAGTATTTGCTGGCAGAAAGTCTGTCTCTAGGCAGGTGAAAAAAACATCTATGCAAAAGGACAAAAAAGAACTTGTGTTTAAAACTGGATGAGGGAGAAAGAATAGTGACTGTGATTATTGGCAAGGGTTTCCTACAAAAAGCTAATCACTGAAAATTGGCTGTGTTTAGGCAGGGTTGATCACAGCATTTAAGAGAGTGCAGAAGAGATTCAGCCAGAGAAAAGACAGCATGTATCAAACAATAAGGATGATATTAAGGACTAGAACAGAAAACTCATTACCTTCTGACCTAGATGCTCCTTCTTTGTTTAATTTCCCCATCTCTGCTTTAATTTTTTTCTTTCTAAGTTGTTTCCACATTCAGCTATCTGACCAGATGTGTTATATATACTTGGTAGGTTTGTGGTGGTTTTTTGTTGTGTTTTTGTTTTTGTTTTTGTTTTTTTGGGGTTTTTTTGGTTTGTTTTTTTTTTTTCTGTAAATTGGCCTGAATGCTCTGGAACTGGCATTATTTCAAATATATACATATATATATCTACATCTATATCTTTATATCTATCAGATGGGTTTGCACCAATTGATGTCTAGGACAACCAGGCATGGATTTGGAGCTTAATGGGCACACAATTCCTACAATAAGGTATGCTGTTCCTCTTTTCATATGGGCTACACTGCTTACCCTGGGTACCACATACAGAAGAGTAAAACCTCTTGGTTTGCTAGTAGGAAACACTAGGTAGGAAGAATTTTTTTTTTTCTTTTAGAAGTATTTGGTCGAGAAAAAACTAAGACGACTGACTTTAGTAAGTTTGGCCTGATGTAGAGTGACTGAAAACTGGTCTTGATCAGGCTCCTACTGTATTTTCCTTTCTACAAGACGATCTAGGCTACTGCCATAGTTTTCAAACTCAGTCCAGGGACTTCTCTGAACTCTTCCACGATGCTTAAACTATGAATAAATTTAAGGTAATGCTAATTCTGAACGTTTTCAATGCCAACGTAATGTTTCCTCCACTGAGGTAAACAACAGTCTTGAACAAGGTCAAAAATACATTAAAAGTAATGGCTGCTTAAATAATTTAATGTGACATAACTTTGCTACAGCTTAAGACCTTTTAAACCCCAATATAATCACATTTTACTTAAGCATTGAGAGTAGATTTCAATCTAGCATATTACATGAAAAACACATCTTCTCTGCCACAAAACAAAAAGGTGCTATTTACAGATAAATAGCTAATAGGAGGTTGCAGTTTCCTAGTGAAAATTGGTGAAGAAAAAGAAAAAACTGTCTCTTCCCTTGTCTTATAAAATGTTTTCCACTAAGCCAGAAGTCTTCATGTTAAAGACATACTGATTTCTAATAATGAAGACACAATGTAAGGCTGCATTTGCAGAAAGACTACCCTGCATTTGATAAAACATATGGTAGCATATGGCAAACTGACATATGGTAAAGGATGACTGTGTACATGAAAGCTGCAGTTTTCACTCACATTATCTGTCCGTGGTAGAAAAGAAAAAAAGCCTCCTTCTCCCTTGCATCCTATATATTTCTATAAAATCTTCTTGCAGCAACTCTAACATTCTTTTTCTTTAATCTGTTGGGGTTTATTCATAATTGCAAATAAATATCAAATTTCGTTTCTGTAAAACCTAAAAGAAAATCAGTTTGGCAGATTAAGCCGTATGGGATTGAGCATAAGGGCATCCAACATCAAGTAAGGAATTTAGGCTTTACTGAAGCATATGACAGTGAGCATAGGTGGGAAAATATGAGGGGAGAGAAAACCATGAGCAGACATCCCTAAGCAAGCACACTGAAACTGGCAGACTTGGTTGGATATAGCTGGAGATGAGAATTTGGCTCAAAGTATCTTTGATATTTATTCTAAAATAAAGAACATCTGTGAAAACTGAGAGAAGGAAAACATTTTCGACATTTTATATTTAAACATTTTGAGTAATAAAGTCCCACTCTAAGAACACAAGAAATGTCAAATGTGCCCTATAAATACACATATCTCAAAAGCAAGAACTGATGCAGCTATGGCTATTATTTCCCTATTTCCCTATATATGATCTGTATTACTGTACGACAGCAGAGAACTGAAATTTCCAATTTCTTCAATAAGGCAATTGAAAATTTTGAGGTGCATTTACTCGTAAAAGTTTCAGATTTCAATCTAATCTCAAAATTGCACCATATACAATTATTTTTGTACAGGATTAAGTGTCTTATTTCCTCATTATGTATGCTATTCATAACCAGCATTATATCTCTTCACTGTGGACTACAAAGGAGAATAAACTGACTAAATTAATGACAATAATTGGCAACCATCCCACATAGACTGCGGTATGCAAAGGACCGCATACAACCAACACTCATACTTTCTATTTTTCTAGGCATAGCTGCAGTTAATATTCAGTCAACCACTGTTATTGTACACAGAGTGTTTCTAATATCCTTCAGATCCAGGGGTTTTTATTTTGCTGCATCCAAATGGGCCTCTTGCATTGGCTAAGGTTTACCTCATTACTTCCCACTGACATAAAACTGTTCATGAATCTTACATTACTTGGAGTCTCCTCTTAAATGCAGCCTTTATCACTTATTTGGACAGCATGAGATATTTTAATTTCTGCCTACACTGACGCTCACTGGCCATTGTGCTTGGGATATTATTATCTCAGCACTGAGCAAGCATGACACTCTCACTGTTTTCTGCAGCGATCGCATATCCAGTAATGACAGCTAACTACACACTGTGCACAGGTTTTAGCATGAAGCCACTCAAGTATTCCGTCTTTCAGTGGGAGTAGAAAATAATTATTGTACTCTCTCATCTTGTCAGTACACACACTTTATTTAGAGGATGATTTTATTAATAAGAGAGGAAATGTTGTCCAGTGTCTATTCACTCGACTGCACCTGAAAGCGGAGTGATTGGGTGAGAGACCTCTTTCAGATCCCTATTATAGCTGATCTGCTCAGAGATCCTGAGCCACATTTTTCCACATCCCAAAGGAGTGCCTTATATACCAACCTGTGTGGTGTTTTGTAGTGGAACTGCTGAAACCATGTCACTACATGCAAGTCATTCAATATTCATAAGAGAAGGGACAAAAATTTGGATGTCCTGTATGAATGAATGCCTTAATTACCAGACTACAGTAATTCTTCTTTTATTTCTCCTTGCCTCACCCAATGTGCAAGGAATTACTTGGACAATGTGGTGTAATTTCAGCAGGGGGTTTTACCAAGACCGTCCAGTTCTGGCACATGGGGGACCATCATTAAGTCCTGCTTCAAACAATCCTGGGTCTAATGGATTCAATACTGTGAGCTATATCTGCTTTCCCACACAAACTTCTAACTCCCAGCTACCTTTCATCATGTCCTGCACATGAGAGAAGCAGAGAACACTCCATCTGGGAATTTGGCCAGGGCGTAAGCTGCACATCCTAAAAGCTCTGCAGTGAAGAAAGAGTTACACAGCAATCGCTGTTTCCACAGACACAAGCTCACTGCCAAAGCCAACAGATACTTTTCACATATGGCTGGGGGAAAGAATAACCTAAAGGAACAGATGGAAATCCTACCTGAAGAGCATATCAAAACACAGGCAAGCCAAGAGAGTCAAACACAGTCTTTTGTCCTGAACTTGTGAAGGCTCACACAACTTAAGAGAGCAGAAAGTAAGGATAACCTCCAAGTTATGAATCTGTGGATGCGTATGCAAGATCCAGGGCTGTGTTTCCACAGAGGAATAATGCCTTAAGCCTAAAGACCAGATCCTCCACGAACAGTTAAGTTATAGGCTCACAAGGAACCCCTTTACTGATTTTCTGTATTAACAACAGCATTAAACATTTGAAATCTAGAAATTCCAGCAGTCGAATTTTATTTGCTGCATACATGGAATGAAAGTACATTCAAGAGTGTTCTTTATTTTACCCAGGAATCCTAGAAAGCTTCAAAATCTATAGAGGCTTATGAGTGTCTTGTGGAAGTCACATCTGTCCAAGGCAAGGAGCATGATGGATGCTCAGAGGTTTGAGGTGGGAACTGCTTTCTAAGCAAAAACCACGGGACAGAAACAGCCCCCTTTACTTCTAGTACAATCTGGAAAATTAATACACTAGATTTGCTGTAGTTAAGACTTCCTTAACTCCTTTCATCTGTTCTCTTTCATGACAATGGAATTAGGTCTACACAATAGAATAAAGAAATGAAGTTATCCCAGGAGGAAGCTACTGAATGACAGTAGTTAATTGAGCTAAACTCTTTTTTTTTCACTCACTTTTCCAATTTCCCAGCTGTTAAGCCTTTATTTTTTTTAAGGAAAAATTACTTTTCACTCTATGGGTTTTACTTTTATGATGATAATTTAAAAAAAAAAAAAGTTAGGTGCAGACAAGTTTCTACTTTGTTTGAATGTAGAAGGTTTGTATGGAACGCAGTAAAGCATAAAAATGCAAGACATCAAATCTGAACCTTGGCCTTACCAGCACCATGCCCACTATTGCACACAACATCACTTTCTGGGCATTCATGAATGCTTATCCACACTCAGGCCTAAGGCTGGGCCTTGTCCTGAACTTTGCAAATTTCTCTCCCCATGTTTTCAACCAGTTTCTTGAAGTCTTTCGAGATGGACAACACGTCATTAAACAATGGAGGATGTCGAGCAGCCAGGCTAAGATGCTAAAGCCACAGGGAAGGAATCAGAGAGCAGCAGCCTCCACAGGAGCTACAGCATCAGAAAGCCTCAAAGTCATGTCAGATTTTAGCTCTTCAGGAAAGCTGGTGCAGTTTGCCTTTTCTTCCTCCCCCACTATTTAAAAAAGAAAATACCAAAGGGACAGGCAGACATATGGAACAGTCCCTCATATTCTGTGAAGCTTTAGTTACCTACTGTGCCCTGCTTTTAGTATAATTTAATATAATAATAATGAAAAGAAGTCAATAATCTCGCATGAGGCCAGAAACTATTGGTGCTTTGTTATATATTCACTATGGCATTTACCTTTCTGTTATATCCAACCTCTATATTGGTACCAAATAATAAATATTTATACATGTGCATACATATATGAGTCAATGTATTTTGTCTTTTTGTCTTTTATTTTGTAGAAGTTAAGTGCTATAAGCCTTTTTTTTAATGAGGACTGTTTTTTCCCAAATCTCAAGAAGAAAAAATCACCCAACACTAATCTTTATAGAGAAGTTTTAAATCCTTCTACAAAGTATTAAACCAAAATAGTGGTATGAAAAGCTGGAAATCTGGTGGCCTTCAATATCCCTTTTTGATTAATGAAAGTTTTAAATGCAGTCAGAGTCAGCAACATGTCACTGTTATAAAGATAGGGACATTAGATGATAAAAATATACACTCTATTATCCAGAACTAAGGGAGGAAAGCACTAGCAGTAGATCATAAGTTCAATATTTTTGTATTTCTGTGCAAATTTAAATTTATATTATTGGAATCACAGATATAATAACATAGAGCCAGACAGGTGTTCAGAGCTGCAAAGTTCACCTAAGAATTCAGATAAATCTTACAGATACTGAAATTAAACATTTCTATTAATCAAGATGGAACAGTGCAGCAAGATTTAGACCCAGTTTCCAGTCTCTCTCACGTTCTCGTTAGTGACTTATATTTAAGACCTACTGCGTTAAACTCACCCTTACTACTGTGGGAAAAACTGGGCATTAATTTACACTCAGAAAAAAGTCCCACTGAAATTAAATATTCCAGATATTCCAGGTTTGTGCCAGGCAGCTAGTCTGCTGTTTTCCTACTACAACCCATGGAACACCATTACCAATCTCTGCAAACCTACCCTTGCTGACAAACAACTCCATATTATATTAACTTCCATGCAGCCTTTGCCTCAAAAATAATAGGAACTCAGTTTTAGGCCCAAAGATTTAGGGAATGATAGGCTGCCCACTGACGTCTGAAAGACCAATTGAAATAGAACTTGGAAAATATTAAAAATGTTACTGTTAGAGGTGTAAAAAACTAGATTTGACTTTAGTACACAATCTTCTCCACACAAAACTTAGGAAAGAATCATAACCAAATTCAATTTTTACTGACTATTTTGTTCTCAGTGCCTTTATCAAAGTGCAGGGAGAGAGCAAGCTTCTGCCTGAAATAAATCCATAAAAATACTGATTGCTGTCTGCATCGAGTTGTGTTACATTCAAAGTATTGAGGCAATATTTTGCAGGCTTCCCATCACAATTTCCCTCCTATGAACAGACTTCATCCATTCCTGGTGCAGAAAAAGCCCTCAAAAAATAGCTTTGGTTGATTATCATCATATCATCTGCCAGTGCTATTATGTTGTATCAGCAGACGTATTATAAACTTCTATTTTAGGTGCTAAATTTCCAAACTGTGAAAAAGAGCTCTGAACAGAAAGTCGATATTCAATAATGAGTAATTTCTGCATACATTTAAAAAGAGCAGTGCATTCATATTTTGATACAAGGGGGGAAAATTGTATTTAATTCCTATTTCAAGACACATTACTGCATAAAAGCAACTTTACAAGGAATTTGTTTCCTTGCTTTTTTTTTTCCTTTAACAAGAAGAATTGAGGTGATGCAAACAAGACTCTGCATAGTGTACTTTGTATGTTGGACCTTTTTCTCACATCCAGGGTGTCTTTTTAAGTAAATCTCTTGACTGCTTGCACAGGAATAACCTTGTACATAGTGCCAGTAAAGTTCTTTATTCCAATGAGCACAATACAATGACTAGAGAGTTTTGATGAAACAGCTAAGCCCTACAATATAAATCTGGGGTTTTTTTCTATAATTCTTTCATATTTCTGAAGCTTTGAAGATGAAATGGCTGAAACTGTTATATCTGATTTTTTTTAAAAAATTACTTTCTAGTAGCTATTTTTATTTTTCAAATCCTTCAACAATAAGTGAAACCCAAATTAAAGTCAGCTGAGTTTTGCCATTGACTTCAGCGCAACCAAGATTTCACTTACAAAGTTTTATATAAAAAAAAAAACCCTAAATGTAATAAAGAGCTCTGACTAACAGCAAGTGGAAATCTGTTTGATAGATGATGTATGCTATGTACCAATATACACTACAGCTCATAACAGCCTGACAAGAACAGCCTTAAGCTACTGAGTAAGAAGTGATGCATATGTTTTAAAGAACAGATTAAATGCAAAATATTGAGATTTGTGTTGGTCTGTCAAATGCATTAGGTGCATTTTGGTAAAAAACACCAATAAATTGACTACTCCTGTATAATCAAGTTTTAAAATCCAGGTGTACTAAGCTAAAATTTAATAATTCTTAAATGTGCATTAGGAAGATAAATCCTAAATTGAGCTGGCTGAGTGCTTCATGACTGTTCTCTTTATCCATTTAGCCATCATTGAAAATGGACTATATTGGCAAAAATAATTGTCTGTTTTCCTCTTAATCCTATTGTGTACTCTTGTTTCTGCCAAAGCTTTCAGAAAAAAATTATTTTTAGGTATTGTTAGATATCTTAGCAATAGTTTTTTTTACAACAGATATAAGACTATATATTATCAAAAAAGTTTTCTTTAAAATAACCTGTTTAGAGTTGAAATTAATAACAAATAGGAGTAATTGTCTTTTCTAATGGGTTAGATTTACCAGGTTTTAAATGTGTATTTTAGAAGAGTACATCCTCCACACCTTTACAGAGTGTTCCTCTCACAAGAATTTTGCAAGACCAAGGAAATTCTGTGAATTGTGCAATATTATGGTGAACTTTATTGTTAAAGCTGTAATGATTTTTATTTATAAATCACAGGATATATGACCAGAGAAAAAAAAACAAATTTGGATGATTTTTGTACCAAAGTGGTTCTACTTAGGCTAATTTACTTGAATTCAGTATGCCCTGATTACAGTAATAGAAAATGTTAAACCTTTACCTTTCAATTCATATCCTTGCTGTAGAAGTAAAATACTCTGTAGATTCAAATACAATACTATCTATACTAAATCCTTGATAATTTGCAGTGCTGATTGGAGGAAAAACCTGACAAAGCAGTACATATCGACCTGGCCTATCTTTTAACAGCAGTGAAGAGTTTGGGGTTTTTTTCCAATCTATTCTTCAATAGCACTGTGTATTATGTCTTTACGATTATTACAGAAGATTAGGATGAACTTGCTATGCTGACCACTGCTAAACTAATCTAAGTAGTCTGGAGTATCTAAAAAGTGATTAGACATTTTGATTGGATGTGTAATAAGCACAGATGGTGATAATTTAGTTGATACAATACACGGAAAATTAATCTAAGATTAATACAAAAAGATTAATCTAATACTGTGCAGGTCCAGGAAGGACCAAAACTACTCATTTTAATAGCTGGAAAGGAAGATTTTTGTTTAGGAAACATCTAAGAAGAGCTCCAGGATTTAAATCTCAGAATGAGCCTTTCTCTTTAAATTAACCATGGTTATTAATATTTTATGGCAGATTTGTGGTGTGGTTATCTTTTTTCAAAACAATCATTTTGCAAAAGATTCCATAACCTGTTAATTCTTGGAGATTTGTATTTTTTCTCTTCCTCCATTTGCTTTCTTGAAACAAAAGTAAATATAATGATATGCAGCCACTAGTTTGTTTTTTCCCCCTTTTTATGCATTAAATCCATTTGCAACCTTTGAAATTTGTTGGCTCCTGAAAGTCAAAGAGGAATTTACACATGCATAAAAAATTTCTTTAATTTAGCTCTGAAAATTTGTAACAAAAAGTCATTGAGGGATAACTTTCCTGTCCCAAACCCATATTACCTGGAATTTGATATTAAAATATATTTCAGCCCAAAATCACAAGCCAGTTTTAGTAACTACAGTTTTCATGTTGTAATAAAACTGTCTAAATCAAATATTCGCTAAGGAACTGCTCAGTTGTGTGATAAGCACTTCTGCGTGATTTTTAAGCGGCTGGTACAACAGGGTCTACCACATCCTGAGGAGATACAGGATCAACACGTACCACGGTAAGGTTTGCATCAATTTCTAATATGATGCAACTGAGAACAACAAGATTTCAGAAGTGGTTGCTTGAGATACAGGATCTTGTTATTCCTTTGCACATAAGCACAACTGATGAATATCAGAATTTCTTTCTCAGAGATCATAAAAAAAAGTAAGTGATTGAAGTCTGGTGGCTTTGTAGCTGAGCCAAGACAATACTCAGGTTACAAACAAAGCACTAAAAGATGCTGCTAAAATATTTTGGAAAACATGGTGAGAAATGCTTTTTTTTGCAACTCAAATTAACTATTTTCCTCTGGTAGATGACTGAACAAAAGGTATTATAAAAGTGGAGTAAGGCTCAATACAACAAAATTTTTCTATCTCTTTCCTGATTTGATTTTTTTTCATGGCAAACTAAAAATTAAGCAATTCATAAAACTTTTCAAAACTTGCACCCCACAACCTGATTCATTGAATGGAATAACTAAAATGCATAATGAATTGATTGGTCTGTGCTCTGTATTTTGTCACACGGGTCTTACATGGTAAGCAGGTAATTTCCCACAATAGCTGGAGTTTCAAAACCAGCCACAAATATTGCAGCAAAATTTGAGAACATAAGCATTGTGCAGTAGAATCCCATATCCAAGTTTCGAGTTGATTCTTTCAGATGAAAGCAACACAAAAACACTTATCTAAAGCCATTCCCAGATGGCAGAATGGTGATACCATTATATATCCACACAAATATTTGGATTTGGTGATAGCATTTGCAGGATGTGGGATAAACCTTGGTAAAGAGTCTTGCAATTAAAATAAAACAAAAAATATACATTAAGTGATTAATCAAAGAAGTCACAATCCATGGCTGTTCTGAAACTCAAGTTTCTGTCCCTGTGTTTCATTTTACAAAGCAATACAGATGGAGCTAACCAAGGAGAAGACAGTTCCATGCCTGCTTTCCATCAGATGATTGCAGGGGAATTGCTGTATCCTTTGAAATACAAGTGGCATCTTCCCACCTGCTGAGTTTAATTTCAGAGTCCAGCACTATCATTAACAGAATTTTTTTTTTTAAAGTGTGTACTATCTTACGTTCATTCTCAACAAAAAAGAGAAAGCTTTTCTCAACAGGCGTGTGCCTTTAGCTTCCCCTAGAGAAAGCAAATCATTCATCCAAAGGATACATGAATGGTAGGTATAATGTTCAAACCCTTTCTGGAGCGTTTTAAATGCTGCTTCTTTGCTTATGAATGGGAAACATGAACATAGCCTAAATATCAGTGTCTGAAGCTATGCTCAGACGTTTTTGAGGTTTCCAAGCCCTCGTTTAACTTCAGAGGCATCTCCTTCTTTAGTGCCACTGTTGCTTTTGAGCAAGTCAGATCACTAAGGTAGCTTAAAGCACGTCCATGAAACATGTTCTACCAGATCATTTGCATGTGCAGGAGATACATTTTCCATATTCATTCCTGCATAAATAGGATTTAGATTCAATTTATTTTCAGATGTACCAAAACATAAGCATGAAAAGGAGAACAGGATTAGAACTGAACCATGTCAGCCTTGTAGTACAGCGAGTCCAGATCACCCCTAAAGTTTAGGTCAGTTCATATGAGAATAAAAATTACATTATTCAGCTCTTACTAGCTAGTCAGTAGAAATAAAAACCTTTCCGAATGTCATCTTATTCTTTATTGATTCTTCTCCTCTTGTCCCCTTTTCAGTCCCAGCTCTCCCTTACATAAGCATAATCAAATTACAAGAGCACTATCTGATCAAATTCTACTTTCCCCATTCTCAGCTTCATCCCTATTATTAGAGTCTCCCCAGTGCCTTTAATTTAATGAAAAGCCCTGCAGCCTAAATGTCATTGCTATTCCAGATTCCTATTTTAAATCTTCAGGCCCTGCAAGGCCTCAGAGAAGGCACTACATGAGCTGGGTGGAGCATGAGCAGCTGAACTCAGGTCTGAAACACTTAGGAAAAGACACAATACCTGAGCAATAACTCCCTAAAGACAGGAAAGAAAAGCAGGAGGGTGTTAAGCAGGAGGGTGTTTGTCTCAACAGGGGTGCATGAGGTATGGAAGAAAGGTTAGATGGTTGCAAATGATACTGGGTCTTAAGCAAAACCAAAAAGATTAAATCTCTCGTGTATTTCTTTTTTTATTATCGAGTTTTAAATAGCTTTATGAAAGTGTGGGATTTTTCCTAACCTTTGGGAACAAATAATTCTGATGTTATAGATTAGTATTTTTTCAATTTCCTACCCATAAGTCAGAGATACAGCTGTGGGTAAAAATTTATGCCTGTAGTGAAATAAAGGCTCAGCCAGTATGGTATGGTTCTCAAAATGTGTGATTTCACTCACATAGACACTCTTACAGTCTTAAACACATAAAAAATATCTGCTAATGCCATCCTTACCTTTTTTACCTAGTTGCACTGGAGAAAAAATTACCATTCAATGAAGATGAGCTAAAAATGTATCCCGCTGCCTTTTCCTCTGGCAATTTGGACATTCATGTCAAAGTTATGTAAGGGCCAGAGACAAGAAAATCCACATATGGTAATTCATACACCCAGTTTACTACAACATATGGCACAGTATAATGTGAACATGTGTTCACTGCCCTTCCTCCTTCCTTTTTTTTTTTTTTTTTTTTTT